>VURO01027517.1:0-70499 GCA_015108175.1 Pelvicachromis taeniatus
TTCTAGAGAGGTGTTAGTTCCCGACTTTATGGGTGAAATGTTCTCGGAGGTAAAACCACATGTTGAAAGAGTTTTATGACATGATCGTTTGGGGTCTTACAGACACACACACACACACACCACACACACACACACGCAGGCCACAAACACACACACATACAGAGTGTTTGAAACCTTTGTGACACACCACAGGGGGTTTCCCCTGGGGTGTTCTGTGACTGAAATAAAAGGATGAAGCAGAAGGAGCTTCGTTGAAGTCCTTTCACGTTGGATTCGAGAGCAGTGGTTTTGTGAATCCAACGGGAAGCTTCCCTTGCTTGCAAGTCCAACAAAGATCGATCGCTGTCTGTCTTGTTTTCGTTCAATGAGGATAAGGTTCTAGAGAACCAGCGGAGGGTGGCTACGCCAAATCCCACAGGATGCTTCTAAGAAAAATTAAAACAGAAATAATTGATTTTACACCAGTGCAGTGCACGTGCAGTGCTCCCTACAACAATATAAATTATACAGTTATCATGATAACAATTCATCTTTAATTCGATCAAGGATCCAGAATGCAACCACAACAAGATAATGTTTAACAGTAATTTTGTTTGTAATGAACATGCCTTCAATTTTCTGAGCCTTCAGTCTGTGTGCTTTCATTTCCTATTCCTTTCTGCTTTGCATTTTTACAACATAATATTAATGTTTTATATTTATACTTTTTTTCTAGTTCACTTGCAGATCCTTCTGGCTGTGGGTCTAGCTGTACTCTGCTATTGCCTGGTTCTTGGTTGCATCCTTTGCTACCGCAAAAGGAAGAAAGTCCCATTGGAAGACAAAGAGGCAGTTTTTTTGTCTCCTCATCCTGCAGAGTGTGTGACTGTGACACTGACTCCTTCTCCTTGTACACAAATTGTGAAACAGCAATATGAAGAATTGGATGGGGATGTGTTAGAATTTCCTTTTTCTAAGAGCAGCTCTTCTCCCTCTGAAGATGACCTCACTGTTCTGCCCTTTGACTCCAGCCCTACAAGGTCAGCTGACCTGGTAAAATCCCCTAGATCTTCTTTTCCACTGCGGCGCCTCAGCACTAATGCAGTTCCCTGTTCACCCAATAAACCTCCAAGACATGGCCGAGCCTCTTTGCCTTCTCTTACCAGGTTGAGTTTTGTGTCTAAATCCCGTCGAGCAATTGGCCGGCGCTGCACTGTGACTGGTGAAAATTTTATTTACAATGAGAGCAGTTGTCTGACTGAAGGTGCCGTCAGACCTCCTGTGGAGCAGGGAGAGCCTCGTCCATCACAGTATGGCTCTAACTCTCTCTCCCCTCCCAAACCAGCTCCTCTCCTTCACTTCTCCATGGTCTTCTCTTCTGCTTGTGGCACCCTCGTGGTCAACATCCTGGGCCTCTTGGGGGTCAGTCGAAGGCGCAGTGGGGTGTTTGTTAGGGCAAGCCTTCCTCCACTCTGCCCTTCCCCACAGCAGATATCCTCAAGACGGCGCAGCCTCAGCCCAGAGCTCCACAACCAGAGCTTTGCACTGCAGGTGAGCTCTGTGGAAGAGCTGCGGACCTGTACCTTGAAACTGGCTGTCTACAGTAGGGACTTCTCTGGTCTAAGAGAGGCTGTGCTGGGGGTGGTGGAGTTGCCTTGTGAGAAGTTGGACTGGGAGCCTGACATCGCTACTACCTACACCAGGCAGCTCAGCCCAACTAAAAGCAAACTGAAAAAGGTATATGGTGAGATGATTTGATCATTAAATTTGTTTGGCATATATATTGCAATTACAATTTTTTAAAAAAGGGCAATGGAAGTTCCAAAACACAACAGATTGTCCATAAAAGCTTCTCTGACCCTTACACTTGTAGAAAGTGAATTCAAACACTTGAACTTGAGATTAAAAGAGACCTAAAATAAATGCATTTTGCTGGGGTGCATTGTGAAATAAAGAGTTACACCTGAAAATATCTCATTGCCACCCGTGTCTCTTCAGAAAACATGAAGCTACAGCAACCAGCTGGTTAGTTTTACAGAAATTAAAGGGAAAATACACAAAATGACTCAATTGCTCACTCAAACTAATATTTCCTAATGAGTATATGGGTTCAATTGCTCTCCAGCCACATTAAATATAATTTGATGTTGATTTTGTAAATTATAATCAAGCAGCGAATGGACTGTGTGGCTCTGCTTAAGGTGGACACCACGGTGGGGAGTGTCCTTGAGTACTTACCCAGATTGGCATTTTGGTAACTTCCAAAATCTAGGGCAGTAGTTAACAAACCAATGGGTAGTATCAGTGTGTCTCTTTCAGTTGTTTAGATACATGACTACAACTGTAAGCACATGATCAGCGATGGTATTTTAGATGGGGTAGTTATAAAGTCTCTCCACTGCTTCCTGCAGGTGATTCTGTTTCAGATTTTATCAGTTCATCTAGTTGCCGTTTTTACAATTCAAGTGCAACTGCATTTTTTAGTGTGATTAATTTTCTGTAAAGCTTGTGAAGATATTATTATTACAATATATATGTTTGATGAATGTCAGATATTGTAGCAGAACATTTTCTTTCAGTGTAAAAAGCAACATTACACATGATATGACACATCAGAGTCTGCAGAACAGTTGGTTGCTCACATATGCTGCATGTGAATTAGCTAAATTAAAAGTACTCTGTCTGCACCCAACTCAGTCAAAACGTCTATCAGGTAAATTTCAGTTAAATCCTTAAAAAAGAAAAAAAAAACATAAACTGGGACAACAACACGTGTAAAAGAGACCTGCTGTGGGCTGCGTCGGGCATCTGAGCTTTTAATGGGCTATAGGCTCATGTTTTTTGATGGGTCTATTTCTGTGGGACTGTAACTGACTTTTGTGTCACTGACTTTTGTTCTCCTGGTTTGATTGACTTGATGGTATAATTTAAGTCTTCATTTTCATTTGATTTAGCAGACAGGAAAACTACACTTCAGTCATAAATAACATGTATCATTGTTTTCCCATGAAGGAATGTAGCATCTAATCAGCTCTCCCATTAGACCCATTTTTCCACTGTTGTTAGTCATGGTGACATTGTTGTTCGCCACTGCAGAGCAAACAAGTAGAGTGCAGCAAATTGGCAGCGTGCCCACGCTGTGGCCTCTGCAGCTCTGCTGATACTCTGCCAGGAGGCATTAATAACAAGCTTTTGAATGGAGGTGGGCCTAGTGTTTCAGGTCACTCTGAAACGTGCTGGGTTCCTGTTGGGGTGTGCCAAATTGCTTTTTACAGTAAAGTGACAATCAGCCAGGTATATCCACCTCAGTCTCTCACCTTTGTACCTGATTCAAACTCTCCACACTAACACACCTTTACCTCTCTCTTTCTTAGTAACAGCAGTTGCACAAAGGTGTGTGCATACAAAGTGAGAGTTTACCTAGAAAAAACACAGCTGGTCAG
This sequence comes from Pelvicachromis taeniatus, assembly GCA_015108175.1. Taxonomy (NCBI): domain Eukaryota; kingdom Metazoa; phylum Chordata; class Actinopteri; order Cichliformes; family Cichlidae; genus Pelvicachromis; species Pelvicachromis taeniatus. The sequence goes on from VURO01027517.1 coordinate 3,423, forward strand.
CAATCTGAATAATTCTTGAAAGAGTCCATGTACGTATCAACTGAAACTGTAGACATTTCCTGCATTGATAGGAAAGCGCCAGTTTTCTCAATCAGTGTAATGAGATCAGCTGAAATATTGCTAATCATTCATCTGCATTACATTACTTATTTTGACATATTATGGGAACAAGGGATTGAACTTGGCAGTGGTTCAAGCAAAAGTGGAGCGATCAGGATGATCCTCAATTTTAGATTTTTTTTTTCATGTAAAAGCACTCCTTGTTTTTACTTTTAATCCCAGTCCTGTGGCGTTTCTGGCAAATATCCACTAACGCCAGTTGCTGAGTATAGGAACAGAAATATAAATAATATTCATGCATTCATGTTATTGAAAAAATGTTAAAAATACAAACACAAATTGAAAGTGACCATTTTCCTTTCCTTTCTTAGAAGCACTACCTGATGTTCCCAAGTCTGTCACTAAGCTTGGAGTGAGCGAGCACAACACCTGTGGGTGAAAGAGCACTTTATCTTACTGTTTACAGTGCTGTGAGTGAACTTTAGTGTGATGTCTCACTAGGAAACTAATATAAGCTGTTGCTTACAGAATATCAATGTGCAGTCAATTGTTCCTACTTATGCACAGAAATTAGGTTGGAGGGAAAATTTTCTGAGTGTCTTTAGGCATCTGTTTTTTGGAGATTATTGGATGAGTCATAGAATCTGTTTGTTATGTAACTCACGAAGATTTACAATTAAGAAGAGACTTTCTATTTGCGAAATAACAGACAGAAAATTTCATAAGACATTTAAGATATATTCTGTGGGTGGAAAGGAATTTGCTTTGGGATTTTTTTTGTACACTTTTTTACAGAGAAAATTAAACATTTTTATATAATGATATAATTACAAAGCCTGATTATGCAACTGACTCTCAAACAAGCTCATATTTAATTTCTCCAAATATTCTGACAAAACAATTTGTGTGGGCTTCCTGAAGGCACGGCCTACACAAGCCCAATGACTTCAAACTAATGGTGAGCATTTGTTGAACATTTAGGAAGCTGTCTTTAAACAGACTATGAAATGACCAATACTTTTTTAAAAGACCAATTGTGTCGTGAAACTGTGTTATGATCTTCTGCAGGTTTTTTTTATTTTTAAAATTTTTTTTATGCTATAGTAGCTTTGCATAATTCACAGTTCAAAAATAATCCTTCTCTATCTCCGACTGGGACTGATTCCTTTAAGGTCACCCTCTTCTTAAGCCAACAGCAGTTGGGTGGGGCTGCTATGCTCACAGCCAGAGCTGTAATGATCATATTAAGGATATTCTAATGATATCACAAAGCGCAAGAGTACAAAAAACTAATGTAAAACATTTAGAGAAGGATTTAGCTTTCACTCGGAATTTATTTTTCATTTCGAAGTCTGTAAGTGAAATCAGTTGACAGAGCTGCAAGTCCTTCTGCAATGCACTCCATGATGACGAGGCAGGAAAGGAGAAAGTGTTCTTTCCAAGTTCTGCACAAACAGTTGGAACGTTGTATATAATGAAGTCCTGAGACTGCAGACTATGACTAAAATGTTTATGTAATCTGATAAATAACAGGCAAGTATGCAAATAGATTTATAGACAAAATTATACCAATGAACCGTCCTGCAAAAGGCCAGTGAGGACCAGTCAACAGTCCAAAAGTCCAAAAGATGGAGGTGTTCATATGAATTATATCACCATAATCCAGAAGGGGTTACAAGGTGGTAGCAACATGCTTTTTTCCTTGCAGTGACAGAAAATTAACCCCAACTTCAGCCCAAATTTTAGTTAACCTAAAATAATTGTTAGATCCACTGAGAGACAAAACTGTGTCACTGTCCAAGAATTTATGGATCTAGCTACAGTACATGTTTGACAGAAAATAAGAAAAAGAAGGATAAACCTTCCTACAAGGCAGTGCTACCGAGTGACAGTTTCTGAGGTGAAGTACTAGCGACAGTCAGAGGCAGTGAACCAAAACTCACTTGTTGAATGAAATTGACTTCACAGTGTGCTACCCGGCATCAGCAAGTCGCTGACGGGCTAACACTCAGCGGCTTGACAGCAGAATGTGACTCACCAATCCCTAACCAATGAAAGCTAATGAAAGCTGACATGAAGTCAGATGAAAATTTGTATCAGATTTAAAGATGAGCTATTGCTTCTAATCACAGTGCATGCATGTCTTTATTGTCTAAGGATGAGTGGTCAAATTGAATCCTCAAGCATGACAGCTGCACATAAAAGAAAACCTCTAATATCAATGATTTGATTTAAGTGACTGAAAAAGTGACGTAGAGTTAGCCCTGCTGAGTTCCTCTGGCAGGTGAATCCAAGATGCAGTATGATGTTTTGCAGTAACTCATTCAGATTTAAATTTTTAACCTGTTCTTTTATATTAACAGGCAATGATTCACAGCAAACCCCATTGATTGGGAACTGAAACATTGATTTTTACAGATCTGAGCCTTACTGCTTTGATCGACTCACTCAGTGGCAGCACCATAGAAGCATATTCATGAATATTTCTGGTTTTACTGCTTGAATCACCTCTTTCCCTTGGTTATTTATCCACAGTTCCTCAAACAGATGAAGCAAACATCTGCTGAGTGAAAGAAAACTTTTTCCGTCCTCCCAAAGCCTTACATTTTATCTCTTCGTCTTTCTGTCCTTCCTACCCTTAGAGTGTGAGTTCTCAGGAAACGCTGGGTTGCAGGAAGAGCTCTGTGTGCATTCCTCGGGCTTTGGGGCAACTGTTCATCCTGCTGCAGTACCAGACACTGGCCCAGCGCATCAAGGTGATGGTTCGAAAGGCTGAGAATCTGGCCAAGCTCACACGGATCCCAGGAGCTCCAGGTGAAGACCACACTCACAGGAGGGCTAGAGCCTATCCCACCTACCATGGGGCGAGAGGCAGGACAGTTTGCCAGAGACAGAAAACCATTCACTCCATTTTAATCAAAATGGAGATTTGTGCCATAATGTTGGATAAGTTGGATAATCTAAGGAGCGGCTGCGTGAATGAGTTTAATGAGACTTATGATAATAATATCCAGAAAAAAACAGAAAAAAACCAACTCAAAAAAGCTAGCCTACAAATGTGTTGCGTGCATTTTCTTATGTGTTAAGTTTGGATTATTAACCGTTTCATAGATTTTTCTTAAATTTTGACCAGGAATCCCACTTCAGCTGGAAGGGCTCATTTTATACAAGTCACACACACTCTACTGCCTGGTTGGTTATGATTTGATTAGTCTTCCGTCCCTATACCAGGATCAAAGCGCCTTGAGACAACTGTTGTTGTCATTTGACGCTATATAAATAAAATTGAATTGAATTGAATAGATCAGACGACCAATTTGGACCTCGGGACCACAACCAGTTTCCTCTGGCTTCACTCTTGCCCAGGCATAGTTCACCCCCCAGTGGAGTCGGTGGGACAAGCTGATGATGCACCGTGGGCATGTGGACCAGGAATCCCACTTCAGCTGGAAGGGCTCATTTTCATTGTGCCTTGGGGTTTCACAGGACTCTTTGATTCACTTTAGACTTTTGAAGCCTTAGTGTATGTTTTTATTGCCCACCTCATTTTCTAAATGATATAACCTGGGATAATCCAAACTTACAGACCAAAAAGATAGTGAACCTTTATAATAATCATAACATTTATGTTTTATATATTTAACAGTCCAGAAAAAATACTAATAAAATATAATGTCTGATCTGTCAGTGGTGTTTTCAAGTACACCATAATCTCTTCCAAGTAAATGAGAAGGGCTAAATTTCCCATTATCACATTGTAAGTATACAGATCTATTGTCCTGTGTCTCCTATTTGCCCATCTACGGTCAGACAGACCGGATCTCTGATTGGTTTGTTATATAATCAGATTAGGAACAAATCGGCCTGGTGTCATTTCCCCCCGTTTGTGCCATCCGATTTAAAGCTTCACTGAAGAGCAGAGGAGAGGAGAAAGCAGGAAATTGTGTCAAAGTAAAAATGACAACCTAAACTGACACTTTGAAGCATAAAGTCAGTTGTGTTTTTTGTGAGCTTTAACATCAATTCACTCGCGTCAAACGTATGAATATAAATGCTCTTTGCAGATGCACGATTGCACATTCCTTTTAGTTTAAGTAAATCGAATTTTTACCCTTGACTGGATTATTGAGATTATGCATTTATAAGTGATCATGCAGATACGCAACATTTAGAGAAGAGAGGAGAGCAGAGGGGAGATTTTAAGGATATAAATAAACATTTGCAAATCATTTTATGTGAATCTAACAACACAGTGCTGCAGTGAGGTCGCTTTGGTTTGTTAGTGCCATCTGAAAATGTTCCTGTAACTGATGTTTGCTGCTGCTTTTTATTTGTTGACCTTTCTAGAAAGGAAATATAATTTAATAAACTGATTCAATCTAATTATAATCATAACTAAGAATGTAATTTTATCCCAACAGACCACTACGTTGTCATTAACTTGCGTCAGGATGGGAAGGTAATTGGTACTAAGGAGACTAAAGGGGCCAGTGGTCCAAACCCCATCTGGAACGCACCATTCCTGTTTGACCTGCCTCCCGGTGACATAAATCAGCTACCACTGGTCCTTGAATTCATCGTCATGCAGGTAGGTTCTAGAAAAGTCATCAACCAGTATCGTATTATCCTGAGATATTAGGAACTCTGTCGCATCTTCATTTTCTTGATCTATCTACAGGGTCGCCTCTACACTAAGAGCAGCATTCTGGGTCGGGTGCTGATTGGCACTGATGCTTCAGAGGAGGGACAGAGACACTGGAGGGAAATTTGCAGTCGGGGGCACATAGAAACTACCCGCTGGCATACCATCCAGTCAGATGCGCTGTAAAAGTGAAAGAGTGAATGACTGACACAGTGTGGGACACCCTTTGCTGACTATTGAGGCTGATTTCAATAGCTATGATCACAATTTCTGCCAATTATCCAAAAACAATCATTAGTTAATAACTATTCATGATGTTTAAGGAACATACAACTTAGATTTTCTATGTACATCTAGAAGCTTGTGGGAGTTAAAAAAATAAATAACACCTCATCTGCATCCAAAACATTACATAAATTGTAAGGACAGCTGTTTTCTCCATGCATTCACATTTGTGATTCATTCCATTGTGACTTCTTATAACTGTAGTCTGTAATTGTAAACCTTTATTCCGTTTTTTTAAGAGGGAAAAAAACAGGGAAACATATTTAGTTTTCTTTATAGCCATTCAAATAAAAAATGAGGGGACGTTTTGATTTAAATTCAGCAAAACATTGTATTTTCATATTATATATTATGTATATGTATATTTAACGTTAATGCAGAGCAAATTAGTATAAAACCGGTATATGTTTCAGACCCCTGTTTTCCATTTTGTCTGACTGTAGCAGCATGACTTACTGTTATTGTGCAGCATCTGTCCATAAGCAGCTGTTTTGATGTTTTTATTACTGAACATTATCTAAAGTAGATAAGATTACCTACGATAATTATGATTAGTTAAGTAAAAATTTGGGAGTAAATAACTAAACTAAGGAAACCAGTTCTGTTTTTGATAAGAATTTCGTATTAAAAAAAAAAAAAACAAGACCAATTTTACAGCTACCGTTAAAAAAAGGATGTATAGTTATTAACATCATTTGGGAGCATTCTCATATACATATGATTCTTTAATTATACAATTTTATCAAAGAATTAATTGTGTGTTTGTAAGTGTAGCATACTGACCATGGGGATGCCTGCGATGACCTGTCTTGTCTGAGCTGTATACCGTATGTTTTTAGAAGATTAAAAAACACAAAAAACAATAAAGGATTTTTTTTCAAAGCATAGCAGATTCTTATTAATCAGTGAAACCATTTCTTGATGGCATGATCATACAGGAAGACAACACAAACGCACTGGTCTAAATAATAAAATTAACAGTAACTTTGTTTAATGTGTTTCATGTGTTTCTGTTGTCATGTGTTTTGTTGTGCGTACTAGCTCATTATCAATGTCCATGAGGATTTTCCTACTGTCACAGTTCTTGTTTATAGTAGAAAAAAGCCTTGTTGTTTCATGTTGGCTTTGACTTGTAATGTTTGCCTTTTAGTGAAGATGTTTTTACTGTTTACTGCCACGTTATAATTCTTCTACCTGATTTCCTATTAATGGCCACCAGGGGGTGACCATTGAAGCTGAAAATGTTTTTACACTGGCCCTCGGTTTCTGCCCATTGTGACCTTGGTATACACCTTCCTTGTGATTTTAGTTTCCTCATGATACCTGGGGTCAACCATCCAAAGCAATGGACAGTGCAAAAGAGAGGTGAAGAAGAAAGAGCAGGGTGGAGATGAGTGTCAGGGGTGGTTTGTGACAGAAGGATGGCAGTAAGAGAGAAAGGGAAGATTTCTAAGATGGTATGGAGACTTGTCAGTAACAGTAACAAAAAGACAGGTGAAGATGGTAAGAGTGACCAGAATGGAGAGGATTAAAAAAAAGTATATCACAAGGACAGCTCAGGGTGAGCAGTGTGCAGACACATTTAGACAGGCAAGGCTGAGATGGTTTGGACATGTGCAGAATATGAATAGTGGATATATCCTCCTGCCTGACTGCAATAAGAGGAAGACCACATGACTCATGAATGGAGTAATGGAGGACATGCAGAAGGTTGGTTTGACAGAGGAGGATGAGATGGAGGCAGATGATCAGCTCTGGAGACCCCTAAAGGGAGTAGCTAAAAGAAGACAATTTAATAAAACATGAAGTTATTTTGTGACTTCATTGTAACTTAATGTTTTGCTTTGTTGTTTCTAAAAGCGACAAAGGATGATCAATAATAACCCAAGGAATCTCTCTGTTGGATGTTTTATATTTCTTTTTGAACAACTATTCCTCTGATCCACTTCAAACTTGGCTAGAGTGCTTTTTGGGGATCCAAATAGGTGCAGTGTTGAGTTTGAGGTCAATTGGAGCTGTTGCTAGGCAATCAACGGATAAAGCCAGTTGCTGTTATTGCTAGGTGTTGTCAACAAAGGCAAATGCATGACCTGAAGAGATGATATCACAGTTCAGATAGTATTGTCGATTCTCCTGTTAATTTGTCACTTTACAGATGATGTCATACCCCTTTGTGGCTGTGTGTTGATGCCAGTCCAGATACTGTAGCTTAATCACCTGAGAAACATAAATGCTTGAAAACATTTCATGATAATGATAATCCATTTAGTAGTTGCTAAGAGATGTGGCTTAAAGAGGTCTTTTGAAACTGGTAATCGCATTACTCACATTCAAATTTACAATTTACATCCACAACCTCACAGCCCTGAATTCAACAAGTGGAAGAAAATAGGTAGATACATTTATTTTGAAGCTGAACAGCTGTATGATATCCCCGAAATAAATACTGGAGCAGCTCCAGAGTGAAAAATGTTGAATAACTATCTGATGTTCTCAGCCATTATTATGACTTTATGGGAATATGGAAACATTCCTTTTTCACTTCCCTTCTGAAGACTCAGCACTAAAAGAAATGCTAAAAAAAAATAATAATTTGGATGTGATTTTTCTAACTAAAACTCCACAGAGACAGTCACTTAATGATGGTCAACCTGCCCCCTGGACTAAACCTGCTTGCATTCAAATTATTTGGTGTTGACAGAGATCTGGTAAATGTATACTTCATGACAAAATCCCTCTAGTCACTGTTTCTTGTTGACAGCATTGCGACAACCTCCCAACGAGTTATAAATATCCATAGGATGTGCAATCAAATGGTGATGCAATCTAGCTCCTGGGGTGATCTTATGTCATATCAGATCACCGACTGAATGTGGCTACTATTACACACCAACACACAGAGTCGTGTCTCGAATGTTTGTGACTTGCAAAATCATGACATCTGAAACTTTAAGGCCAGTTGGATGGAAAACATTATTGCACCCAATTATACTTATCATATCAGATCAGCCTTTGTATTCTGCATTTTCTCTGTATTGTGCTCCATCTGCTTGATCGATCCATCAGTTCTGTCCATGAAGTGGGGCATAAAAATGATGTATATATGCTTGAAACCTCAGATTATGATTACATATATATGGTCCTGTGTAAGCCCTTAATTTGCTTGTTTTATTCAATGTATTTTAGGTAAGCACAGTACTAGAGCCTGTTGGTTTAGCTTTTGATATAACTAAAAATGCTTACTAAATGTAACTAGTAAATTATCTAAGTCTACTAGTGGATTATTAGTATCCTCTGTATTCCAACATATGTTAACTTTACTTGACTTTGGATATTTTCCCCCTCCAAAGTGTTTCTCTGGTGCTGTAATGGGAATAAATCATTTGAACATGAAAGCACAAAAACCTGTTTAGTGAAAAGGACACGAAATGAAACCTGCTGGTGTGGGGCTGTAAAGCATTTGATACAGACATGCTTCTCTTTCTTCATTCCTCTGATCTGCCCACTCTCCTGAGGGAGGCTAAATAAATGAGATTTTGCTGATCTGTTCATAGTTTTCGCTCTGTGTGGGCCTGCAGCAACTCTGCCACTCAGCTTCCCTGAATCTGCTGCTGAGAGACAGAACATTCATTACTTTTAATACAATAAGATGTGTAAGTGAAAGAGATAAGACCAAATAACAATCATAAAATGTATTATCTTCCTGTTTTCAACGCAAACCTGATAATAACCAAATGTAACTACATTATTCTGATATGATCAAACTCTCATTCTAAGCAAATATATACATTTATTTCTACTAATATTTGCGACAGCCTGGCTACCTATGACTTAACAGATGAACTGAAGTAAGGAAGAGCACATTTAAAATGGAGAGGTCTCATCTTTTTTTGTGAATTCTTTACAATTAGGGAGACAGATATCAAGCAATGCAAAAAAGGGCAGGCAAAATTGAAGTACAAAAAAGTAAAAACCCAAAACAGACTAGAACAAAATGTACTAATAACTGGACAAAAGTTACAGAAAGATTATCATAGAAAACACAGTAAATGGTGAAACTGATTACAAAGACTTAACAAAAGCTAATTGATAAAAGAAGCAGGGGAGTATATATACAGAAAAGGCTGATTGAATAATTTGTAACAGGTGGTGCACAAAACTAATTTAGCAAAGAGTTTATTGGGACCATCACTAGGTGCACACTGCCTTGATTTATCCATTAATAGACTCAGCTAGTGTTTCCTATCTTGGAACAACAGAAGTTACCTTTAGTAAAGGATCTTATAGTAAGAGTAAACAACTAATACACAACGAAGAGTTTATTTGTCTTGCCTTACATTGTGTGTCTCCCTGTGTGTGTACCGGTTTTTCCTATCTTTATGAAGACCAAAATTTAAAATTTACTATACTTGTGGGACCAAAATCCTGGTCTCCACAAGTATGAAGGCATTTTTCAGACTCAAAATGTGCTTTTAGCGTCAGGATTATAGGGTTATAGTTTGGTTTTGGGTAAGGCATTCATTTTTGATGGTTAGGGTTAGGATAAATGACTAGGGAAAGCATTACTTTAATTTGATGTCCTCACTAACATAGCAACACCAGGTGTGTGTGTAAAATTAGTCAGCGTGCTACACAGTGAACCACAAAGACAAATGTTGTACCTTCTCTACTGTAAGAAATTTGTTACCTAAAATAAGCTACCTGTACTATGACCGACCAATGTACCAATGTATGACTGTGTTCTCACATGAATGCAGAGAGCAGTAAGCTGCTGTCCCTCACTCACAGTCCTTAAACAACCCTCCATTAATATGCTGTATTGATCCACAGTGTGCCCACATGCCTACCATTCTATTCAACACTCTGAATGATCTCTTACTAGATATCATCAATAATTTCCTTCTGAAACAGAACATAGTGCAAAGTTTTATTAATTTGTGTGCAGGTAAAATCATCATTGATGTTTTGTGTGGGTTTACATAGACACAATATACCCCTTCAGCGATTTAGACAATAATGATCTGTAGCCTCACAGAGTTTGAACATCACAGCACTGCAGGATGCATCCATGACTCACTGCTTCGCTTGGTTGCCTTCACTAGACCCACGTTCTGACATTTACTGCCTGTCACTGAGCACCTGCTTTCACCTGAAGAGACAGCAGGGCCTTTTAGAACCAGGGTGGAGGTGATGTGTCCTCATTCTCTGTTTTATTAGACTAAAGTGAACGTTGAGGCGTGCCGCCTACATTCTCAAACCAACTTGTTTTGCTGCACCTCCATGACAAACAAGATTAAAAAGTTTCTGTGTCTTCTTCAGGAGTATGGAAAAAGTTCACCGGGAGTGAACAAACAAAACAACTTCCCACTCACATCTACTCCCTGCTCAGTTTCTTTGGTCACCGAGCTCTAATGATAAAATTCTGACCAAAACTTTTTTAATGATGCATGCAGAAGACAGTAAATTAGCGTTGTTCCAAGAAAGCAAATGGCTTTCAGAAATTTATCACAGCTTTGATCTGAAGACAGTCTCCAACAAAATCCCAGAATGAAGTTACTTCCAACATTATAGCTGTCAGTCATTAGTTAAAGTTATACTTATCTATAATTGTAGTATAATTAAATTTTCCACAAACAAAAGATTATTCTATACAACAAGATCAAATGATCAAAACAAAATGACAGAACATCCTTGGTAATGGAGTGGCCTAAAGGGGGTAATGTAAGTTATTATATATTTTCATGTACCGTATATCTTCTAACAGTGGCCTGTCTCTTATTGACGCCCGTTTCTAATAAACGCCGGTTTGAAAACATGTCACAACAAATAGACGCCGGTCTCCAATAGTAGTCGGGCGACCTTCGACTCGGAAGTCCCTCGGCGCTGTTGTCGGTCCTCCCGTCTCATCACTTGGCCAGCTGTTTCCAATCAACCGTCATCTATGACCAGCAGCATTTAAGCTGGATGCGTGGCAACTGTCGAAGTGGGATTATTACACTGAACTGGAACTGTCGGCTAGCAAACCTGCTAACTGTGATTTTCTGGTCTTTTACTTCCTCTTGAGGAGAGTCGGGCGAAGAAAAGTTTCGGCGAGGACCACTCATGCACTGGGCTACCACAGACAAGGAGACACTCGTGGGCAAAGGAGGAGCACAATTGGGAACTGCATTATTTTTGAACTGTTGGAATACGTTTTGGAGTCTTTTCAACTCAGTCTAAAACCTGCACCTGGGTCCTCTTTCCCTCTCACTTCCATCTGAGAAGGGAATAAGAGCAATTAAAAGCCGGTCTCTTTTAAACGCCGGCCGAATAATTTTTTGAATAAACTCTGGGGCTACTATTGGAAGATATACGGTATTGCAATTCCTTCACTGGCAAAAGCGGTTTTCTTATTGTACACTATACATCAGTGAAATGTAAAAAACAAAATGTAACACTTCTTGGGAACTTCAGTTTTTTATAGATTGAAAGCGGTGAGTAGCACCGGAGGCAAATAATAATGGTGGCTCGGTTCCATTAAAAGCTCCATTAAGCCATGGTATTAAACATGAATACACAGAAAATCGACCTCCCAAAGCAAAATGCAGCCTTCATTACTATTACACCTGTGCCTCCCCTACTGTGACAAGTCAAGATGTCTGCTGTGAAGCAGAGCAGCTGCAGAGCCTTCAGCTGCGACTCAGTCCTGTGTGCACAAAATGGATCTAATAAAAACTCTCACATTTTTTAATATTATGAGTAAACATGAATAGTAGTTGCTACAACAATTTCAGTTTATCATAACTTGTGTTTTCACAACACAAATGAAGCCATTTGTTTATTGATAACCACACAAGCACTATTAATCATTCAGAATCACAGCAAAGATTTGAAAATGTCACACTGGTAAGAAAGACACAGGTATAATTGATAACAGTAATGTTATGAGTTCCATATGTTATCCATACTGCATAGGTAAGTTAAAGTATTGTGTAAAAAAAATAACATGACAACATGTTAAAACTGATTTTACAGAGGTGTGTAAAACATGAAACAGACACATATATACATTACTACCAATGTTAGTCATATTATATATAGATAAAGGTGTTATATTTTCTATATTTTCTGTTATCTGTTCATTTTTGCACATTAACTTCTGCTTTAAAGTAGATGCTTTGAAGTGAGCCGTAGTCAGGCAATAGTGTATTTTTTTTTTTTTAAACTGTGAACAAACCGCGAGTATTAATAAAGCTGTGTGAACATTGCCATCTAGTGGCTGTCCAAGACAAAAACATCTGCAGGCTGAAACTATAACAGGAAACGTGTGAAACATGGCGTTTGTAAGCGAGGTCACATCAACATGACTCAAACCTAGCTGAAGAGTTTGGGCATGTGTCTTTGTATTCATGTAGTGAACAGCGCACTGACGGAGGAAACAGCTGCTGCTGCTGTTGACTTCAGGACAAGATGGTCCTGAAGTCAACAGCAGCTGCTGTTTTCCAGGTGAGAACTTCTCCCGCCATATTGATAACCCAAGAAAGCCACATTTGACCTACATTGTTCCAAAGCAAGCACATGCCTCAGTGCACATCATGTTATGCACAAGGCATTTTGCGTGCTTGTAGATGGGTGTGTGAGTGACTTCACAGTCCACCCTCACATCTGGAGCCCACTTCAACCTTGTAGAGGATCAGAGAACTAGAACTAGGATCAGATCCGCCTCCTTTTCTTTATTAGAAGCCTCTGTGACCATGATTAATGAACAGTATGTCACGATTAGACCAAGTTTCACGCCCCTTTGTGCCAGCTCAGAACTTTAACCCCTCTGGCTCAGGTTGCTCTGTATCTTAAAATCGCAGCAGTGTCAGAGGTCTCAAGTCCAACTGCACTGGATCAAATGCTTGGCGGATTGGAGAAGACATGAAAACCGTTCATGTTTCTGAGAGAGTGGCAGAAAAAGGGTGTAAACATGTTGCCATGTTTACTGAGTTCTTGACTAACCATTTGAAGACATTAGGAAAGGTCCAAAAACTGGGTGGGGGCTCAAACTAACTCTAATCACTGCCAACACTCATTTCAAACTCTTACTCATTTGGCTCAGACTGTTTAAACACTTACAAAGAACAAATGGAATGTATTTACGATGCACTGATGTGGCTCACAATAATTAACCCAAAGTAATGACGATGATAAAACAATGCTCCTGTTTTTACAGCACTGATGTACATTCAGGGTTTAGGTAAGAGTAATCCTGCTCTTACAGGGGCAGCTGCAAAGCACAATCACATACTAGGCATCTCAAACTCTTACGAAGCCTGAGACATACATGTTTTAACAGTTGTTGCATGTTTTTTTTTTTTTACATTTCATCATCACTTGCTTTACATATTGATCCTGTTATTTTTTGCAGTTAGGTATTATTATTTAAATGTCTGTCTACATTTGAAAATAATGTAAAAATTTGCTTATTTTATTTGCATAATAAAAAGTTGAATCTTTTTCTTAAGTTTCCACTGTATGAATCTATCTTGCTTTTTATTTTGTTATCTATAGGTGTGTTTTGATTTGATCTCACCTTGTCCCCCCCAGTTCAGTTAAATTTCCTGCAGTCCTTTAATGAGTTTTCTTCTCTTTGGAATAATATATCCTCACAAATTGCATCACTTTAATTCAGTTTTTCTTTTAACTAATGAATGACAAATGATAGAATTCACTTGCAGCTATTTTCATAGACTCTTACGCTTGGGATGAAAGTGATAATAGCTAATGAAAGATACCAAACGGTCAGTGTCTGAAAATCATAGCATTTTAACACAGATCTACACTATCCTAAAGAGGGTTTGGTGTGCAGGGAAACAGCATGGTGCATGACTACAGCTGCAGGGAGGGCTGGTGAGCACTACAATGAAGATGTGTTGAAGACGGCGAAACTCAAATATTCCAGAGCAGCTGGACTCAGTGTGCCTCTCTCTGCTCTGTGTAAACAATGGACCAGTTTAAGCAAAAACAGATGAGATTCATTTCTACTTAGACTATCTGTATTGTTGTGTTTGCTGACAGGCCTATCTGCACGAAAAGACATTTTTTGAACTCCACAAAATGTTAAGGAAGTTGAAGAATGCTGTGAAAGGATGACATTTGTGGTTTTAACTCTAAAGAATGTCAAACCAGTTCAATATCTCATGAGACTTATTTTTTAAATACTTCACTGTAGGAGAAATACAACTGAAAACAATGGAATTGACCACATCCAAAGCAGATTAATGTCAAAATTCTATGACTTTCCTTGGGTAAGACATGGATTATACACTCTGTCATTTGATATATTATGAGACGTCCACAATGTTGGTCCCTTTTCTATCGAAACAATAAAGGATTTCTATGCCAATTAAACATCAATATTTTAAAAAGTTTCTTCAGTTGGACAGCTTAATGGGACAATGATATAACATTGTAAGGAATAAGATCTACATCCCTATAAAGGGACATCATATCTCATCCTCACATCCATAGTTATCAGGTGTCAGGAATGTTACAAGAATTAAACATCAACAAAAAGACATGAATATAAAACCTACAAAGAATGAATGCTTTGATGTGTACTGTATGTATTCTTAATTCAGTCATTATGAGCCTGCTGACCGAAGCCTCCATATACTCACACACCACTCCCAGCCAGCAGACTGTGTCGACTCTACGTCACCTCTGCTCTGTTCGTCTGCCAGGGAAAATAAATAAATAAGAGTAAACCAATAATGGGAATCAGATGATTATGTGACAATGATGTTACGGGAAATGTTTTGGGCTCAACATGTGATATGCAGAAGATCATCTGAAAGCTTCTAAAGGGTTTTACATTGACTAGAAAACAGAGAAGGAAAACCAGCCATTACACTTTACTGTATTTTACTACGCAGTTACAGTACATGTTGTAAGTGCTTTATTTTTTTTTAATTTTATTACCTTCGCTGCATGTTATTTTGAATTAAAATCATATCTCATGATGTTTCAGTCAGGCAGTTCTTAATTAAGAGTCTCAGACTGCAACAAGATCAAAGAGACAAATGTTCATGTCTTTGGCACTAATATAAATCACAGAGAGACTAATAAGCAAAGCTTAAAAAGTAAAAGAAAAAAAATCAAACAGAACCATCTTTGTATCTGTGGTCATGACCATGACTAGACTAATTGTTGTTCCTTATTAACTTTGCTCTGTAATGTGGTGTAAGGTGGAAACCTGGTGACCATGCAGATTCAGTCACAGTCCTGTACTACACACCAACACACACGTTCAGTCACAAGTGCCTGTATTTCACAAAAGGTGTTAAACCCTCAGAAACAAACCTCTCTCTGATGTTTATCGAATTAACTTTACAGAACAGCAATCTACACATGAGAACAATACCTTTAACAGAGCTGGAAAATTACCACTGTTTCTTTTTTTTCTGCCTCTGCTGTCTGACACAAAGAGCCTTCTTGTTTAGATGGCATGCTGCTAGCGAAACAAGAGCCTGATGATTAGAGAGGAAGCTATGCACAGTGCCTGGTTCCCAGGCCAAAAAGCTAATTTCAGAAGAATTAAATTAACTTTATAGGGTATTGCGTCATATCTTAATTTTTTTTTTAAAGTTCTCGCTGAACATTTTCTTCTCCTGGTTTTTGTACCATCTAATGTATGTTAAAATTAAAATATGCACACAAGCAGGCAACAACACTCAGAACCATTAGAGTACAAATGATTTGTTATTTTAATCTGCAGCAAACCTTGAGGCTGTCACATCAAGGCTGTCAAGTCAGAAAAAGGAAAAAAAGAGGAGCTACAGTGGAAGTGTTTTGCAAAGCAACTTGCAAATCTGTAGCAGCTGTAGACAGGTTAAAGCAACAAATAAGTTTCGAATAGATTTGCCACTTGGAGGCGTAGATGGATAATAGCCTTGGCATCCGGTGATTTGCATTGCCACTGTGATCAGCTTATCTGCCTGGCTATGGATGTGCTTGAGTTTATGCCCTGTCTCAGCTAATACCACGCTCAACAAATAGAATATATAGAAAAATATTTGACAGACCAAGTAGCCTGCATTATATATTTTTTCCTTCAGCGGTTCCCTTTATGGGTTGCCAAAGCAGATCATCTGATTCCATCTCACTGTATCCCTTGTGTCCTCCTATTTCATGCGAACCCTTCTACATGTCCTCCTTCACTACATTCATGAATCTTCTCTATCATCTTCCTCCGTTGTTCCTGCCTGGCAGTTCTTCAGTGTCCTTTGTCCAATGTGTCTGCTAAAAGTACATTTTTTAATTTGTATGGCACCTTTCAAGATAAACAACATAAAGTGCGCCACAACAAAATGTGAGAACATGAAAACAAAGTTAATCAAAAACAAGTTGAACAGGATGATGTAACCTTCATGTATTCTGCGCTAATTAACTGACGAGTAATGAGTCCTGCGAGTTCAACGGCTATAACCAGAAATACAGCTGCAAGGATGTTTACCGTCTTAGCTTTGTTCAACAGAAATGCTTCACAGACATGTGAAAAAGGTTTGCCCATCTGTTCTCGGCATTGTGGACTGTTGTTTCTGTGCGAAATAAAAGCCACGTGGGCACAGTAAAAGTACAAACAAAATCAGTTAGGGAATTTATGAACTATAAGCTGACGATGTGAAAGCTTTCAGGGGATTGTTTGTGTTTTCTTTTCATTCTTTTCATCCAGGGTTAGACATTAGAGTTAGAAAGACAGTTGGACTTAGGTACAAATATCTGCTGTCGAGGTCTCGCAATTGATCTCTTCAGCGTACTTTTTCGACAGAAGACCAACTCTTGTTCATTATTGTATTGTTAACAAAACAAAATAGCTTTAATTTATCTGCAAATCATCAGCTTTTAATGACAACTTCCTTGGTTCTGCATTTTATCCTGATGACGATGTTCACAAAATCCAAATTTTACAGGGAACAATAAAGACAGCCAAATAATAAAACCAAACATTTACACGGAGCAATTTGAGGACCGCACCACAAAAGACTTGCCTGCTGTCTCCATCTGCTCCTGCTTACTGGTACCTTTAAAGTTTTAACATCACCAGCTCAGGCCCACTTCCAAACTGCTTTGTAGAATAATGCCTGGCTTGTTAAAAAAAAATCGGGAGTCCAGTTTGTTCAGTATTTATTTACATTGCATCTCATATGTCTGTATTGGGTCTACAAGGTTTGACCTGTAAGTCTGCAGGGATGTGTGCATATTCATCCTCATAAATGGAATAATGGGAGGGGGCTTTTATGTGGGTCAGTGACCACAGGAACTCTGCATCTCTCTCTCTCTCTCCCTCTTTTCTTCATGCAATGCAAGCACAAGGAAACTGTAAAACAACAGGTAGCTTTAACCAAGCAATCTGACTGGCCAAAGACATGTTCCATTCATAATATGAATGCCTCATAAACAAAGCTAATATTGCGTTATAAACAAGAAAGTGGCTATGATGTCAAGTCTTGTACTAGTTTGGAAACCTAAATTGGTTTTAATGTGGATAACAATAATAAACAATAACTCTTTATTTGCCCTTTAAACATTTTTTGCCATCTCGTGAGTTTTCATGACCAAAATCTCAATTGTTGCAGGAAGTGAGGCACACAGTGCGCATTGATCGCAAATGGAGCAATTGCTTCAAATAGCTGATTTGAAACACGTCTGGTAATGTAAATCTGAAAATTAAACATCAAAACAACTGCTTCACGAAAAATCAAAAAATGAAGGAAAAAGCGAATCCAGAAATCAGGAAAGGCTCAAAAGTACAGAATGAGTACAGATCAGGGAGTAAGACAGAGCAACAAGCACAGTGATTAAAACAAGCTAAATAATAGATGATATAATGATACGTCTGAGGCTAGTTATGTGTAGTGAGAGACTAATTATGGAAGATTAAAAGTGTGCCGCAAGAAGCCTGATTACCATTGACCACTGCTAAACAATAAAATGATGGCTGAATTCTCTTTAGCTGCGCCTCTGCACGTGGTAGCTAATGGTGTCACTGCTGATGCTTACTAAACAGCTTTAGTGTCTGCTGTAAAAACAACTGGAGTGTTTAGAACTGGTTTTGGTGGTTTGGGTGTTAATTCCATCTGATATGTGTTTCTTTCAAAGCGACGCAGCACAAATAAGTAAAATATCCAAATATGTCAGATTATGAGGAGCGTCCCCAACTAAACACTACTTTGAAAGTGTTTGAAAAGGATTGAATTAATGTATAAAGTTAATTATGCTAAATGATAACAATAATTTCTAAATGACCCTCTTTGAAATGTAGCAGTGTATTAAGGTATAAATAGTATATTGCTTTATGTGTTTTGATTTTTAAGTACAAATACAACAAACACTAAAATTAAAGATGTGTTTCCAAAGAACAAAAACAAAAAGGTAAGAGGGAACGGACAGAAACGAAGACATGAGGAGATCAACATTAGATGTGGTTTAGTGGTTTTAAACTAATGAAATCTCTTTATTAGCTCAGAGCGGAGGCTTGTTTCTATTAGTGTCTGTATTTGTTGAGTTAGAATGGTGAATACTTTTGCACACAAATTGTTAAAAACCAAATGTCTGTTGAACCCTGAGACTGCTCAGACTGTTACATCATGTTTGTGGTTGTTGGGTGAAGAGCGCTCTGTGATCACATTGGTGATCACTTTCAGTTTGGTGGTGACAGCTAATGACTGTAGCAGGCTGAGTATGAGCTATTATGGCCTAGGGTAAACCGACTTGGAGTTTTCTAAATTGTGACAACTGAAAAGAAAGCATTTAATGTGGCTAATTAAAGTGCTAACACTGCAGTCATTACAGGGCAAGAAAATCAGCTGCTGCAGGTCTTTGAACTGTGAGACTGCTTATTAACCCATAATGTTCTGCTTTCTCTTTTTACACGTTTAGTAATCATAAGCTCAAATATGGTTGTTGGAATAATATAATATATTTATTTTGCTGACCATTAATTAATAGATTGTTGTATGTTTTTCCAGTGATTAATGTGTAATGAGTAATTGATTACTGCTTGGCACTGATCACTTCCAACCATCTGTAGAGCTAGATGCCAGTGAAAACCTTTAGTTTTCACTTTTTTTTTTCAATAGAACTGATTTATATTATCAATCTCAAGTAGACAGATGTCTATCGCCATTGAGCCTGTGGTCACATTTGCAATATATTTGTGAAGCTGATTCAAATTCAGATAATATAACAACAAAGACTGGCGGGGATTCAAATGAAAAGGAACTTAAACACTAAGTGCGCAGAAACAAAATACATAAACAAAAAATGTGTTTGAATTATGCATTTATTCACTTTATAACATACAGTGAATAAATGCATAATTTATGCATACTCACATACATGTGAGTATGTTGTTTTTCTTGTCCTGTTTAAAATCTCTACTCTGGCTATGGTGGACACTGCAGAGAGTAACACTGTAGGTGTTACAAAAGCATCACCCAAAAAAGTAAGAAAACACTACATCACTACATCCATCAACCATCATGCATTGCAGCAGAATCCTTTTGATTCTCTTTGTGTCTCAGCTATAAAAAGGTCTGTGTTCTCCTGTGCGTGAGCAGAATGATTTACAAGCTAAAACACCAAACACACATTAGTTGCTCACACTAAACTGTGAATATGTTAGTAATACGTGGTTAAATAGCTCTCTTATGCAATATTTCTATATTTTCAGAGTCACAGCAACTGTGGGGATGCTGTTGTTTTAAAAACACAATGTAGTTTTAATTTATCTGATGTAATACCGCAGATGCAGCTTCATCATGCTTTAGTAGGTGGATACAGTTCATGTATGTTGTAAATAAGGTTAGGTGTGCACAGATGTGTGACATACATCTTTAATTAAATGTGCAGAGATATGTCAGTTACAATATGTATTTAAAAATGGTAGGCCTCAAATGTGTTGCAGATGTTCTGCCCTTGTTTAAGCATCAAAGATAATTATGAATATCAGGATCATGATTATGTAAGAGTGGCACACCCATGTAATGTATCAACAGCTGTCTACAATTGTTTGCTAGTTAGTCTACCATGCAGAAATCGTTCTATAATAGAGTGAGTGAGTGAAAGATTGGACAACGCAAACACAGCTAAAGGCTGAGGAGGAATATACTATATATGAAGGAGAGGGATAATAAGGAACAGGTGAACTTAATCATGACAAAGAAGGCAGAGCAAGGGGCAGCGAAGGAAGAAAAACCACAGAAAGACATGAATAATTATAAAAAATCTCCAAAACCAATGAAAGTCAATGAGTGGAAAAAACAAAAAAGTTTGGGAAATGCTGCATAGAAAAAGAGCTCTTAATATATTTTGTGGTTTTGAAAGAGATATTGGATTTCTAAATGTAACTGTAATGAAACTTCTGAAAAATAAGCTGCAAGGACGCTGCATTGTGTTTTATCCCTCATACATCCTCCTCTTTTCTTGCAAAGAGGAAACCTCTCTGTAAAAAACACAAAATAATATTACTGTATTTTTTCTTTCAATGTGTAACACAATCCTAGCCAAACAAGGAAATGTTCGTTTATAACAGCAGTGGTGGAGAAATTATACAAGTCCCCTCAAATGTTGCCCTAACCTTTACGCAATCATCTCGTCTTTCAAAATAAATAGCCGTCATCAAAAGCTGGGTTCCGGCTAAAACAATTATTCACAGTTGTGAATTCATATACTACCATTTAGCCTCTTTGAGTTCTGCCGTGATTTATAGTTTGTAGAAAGCTTTGAAATGGGGAGATTATTTTGCTCTCACAGGTGCACCCAGCAGTCAGCAGCTGAAAACACACTTTCACAAGCAAAATGTGGCTTTGACACAATTCAGACCGCAACACGTCACCCCGTCCAGCACAGCTATGTACTCAAACTGTGTCAACTGTGACGGATATGACTTGGCTTGCCAGACGATGGCATGATGAAGCAATCTACAGAACAACAAAAAAGGGACAAATAGAAAAGCTTTATGAGATGTAATGAAATAATACCGGTTCACTTAAAATTGAACATCTGTTGTTTGGGTTCTGAAATAAAGGTTGTCATAACTGCCAGCAGGTGTAAAAGCAGATTGCAATAAATGCAAATTATTTCATTATTTTAATTATATTATTATTGACAAATGGAGACTTTTTTTGACAAATGAAAGTTAGATAAAGGTTTCTATTGAAAGACAAGCAACTGTCTGCTTCTGTGTCCTATCACTCATTCACTTCATAAAGTAAAAAATATTATAAAAACAAGTTGCAGGTGACCAAGACTGTCTAGACCTCAATTCAACCCGTTTTTGGATCAAATCAAACAGAAACCTCGACTAGAGATAATGCAAAGGTTCTGTTACTTGCATACTTTGCAAACGTATGAGAGTGATATTGTCCAACTCCTGACAGCAAGATAAAAATTTGAGTTACTTCATGTGGTTCACTGCAGTAATAGCTCAAATACTCCCTAATGATAAAATTATTATTCCTTCTTATTGTGAAATTGGAACAGAATGCACCCTCTGGTTTCTTAAAACAAAATTTAAAAAAAAATTCTGCCCCATGTGTGACCTCCATCAATCATGCCAATGGTACTCACATTGTTAAGTGGCTTAAAAAAAAAGCTGTGTAAACTGATGTAGGGGGTTAACCCTACATTAAATCCTGATCAGGCAGGCCAAAGGAGGGGTGGCGGGGTGGGGGTTCCCTGCTGTAGTAGCACCCTTGCTCGGCCATGCAGACAAAGCTAACACTTTGTGTGTGTTCAATGATTGGTTTAATGGGGTAGAAAGAGCGGCTACGTCTGGAATGCCTCCCAACACGGCCATGACCTCCTTGGATGAGAGGGGTTACAAGTTGTGGGAGAGGACGGACCTTTCTTCACACACTCAGCAGATCTTGCGGTCAGTAATGCTGAGCAGCAACACAGCAGGGTCAGAGCCTGGAAAAGCGGCCCTTTTAGATTCTGCCCTCAACAATTTTCTGAACATGGAGACTCACAAGGTTTATGATGCTTACAAAGACCCCTGACTGAACTACAATACAAATATTTAGGGGGAGTGATGGGGGACACCAGCATTTAGTTCTCTGAATCAGAATCTTTATACAATTATAGAACTTCCAAAAGTCTTTGAGCTACTGTAGCATGACTGTTGAATTTCAAGTATGCATTGCCACAGCAAGAATCTGTACCTGGCAGGGATCTGTCCTTTAGATAAAATGGACCACATAGAGACAGAAGGAAGATATATAACAGTGAACCAGTGTGCGTAGTTGGAACTGTAGTCTTCTGACTGATATTTAATTTATAAGCTGCCAGCATGAAGGGGGGTTCAGAATGAGAAAAATGTGTAATTCTGCGTAGTTAAACTGCAAATTAAACACCTCTGGAAAGATAATGTGAAACTCTTGTCGTGAATCAGACGGCACCATACCAGGTGCAGCTGTGTGGCCCTTAGACAAATTCCTGCATGCAGTAAGTCACACACAGTGATGGTGGTAGAACACACACAATGTAAAAGACATTATTCATCATTCCTTTCACACCCATGGGGAACATTTCATGTCTTAATTAACTGTGATGGTGATGTTGTGACCAAAGGAAAAGACAGGGCGACTTGGGACTCAGGGTCCATATATAAGTTTCACTTTCAGCGCACTTACACATCGGATCAAAACTGAGGTCTGCTCACTGTCCACTCAGCAGCAGACCACTTCAGTTAATTACTATAGTTCAATTAAAATGCTCCCCAGGAACATAGAGCTAATCAGATCAGAGAGTAACAATGACAGGCAATTAGAGGTGCGCACTAAATCTTAACTGCATGTGAGGTCTTGCTGCAGCACAATGTTAGCATGTGGTCTCTATGTGTGGGGGTGAAATACTGCAAGAGTTTTAAAATTCCAGACAATGCGTGAATTGACACTCATAGTATTGTTTATAGACAGCTGTGCAATATATGTACTGTTTCACAGTCACAAAAAAAGCTGTCTTCAGTTTTAGGTCTATTAAAAACACATTTGCAGATAAAAAGAAGTACACTTTTGAATTACTTTTGTAAATGTGCAGTGAACGATGTGTGAAAAACAGGGACTACAGGAATAAGTCATACAGTACCACTCGGCAGCATTTTTGACTTACCTCTGTGCTGTTATTTGGACATTTTAAAAAAAGGCTCCCACTAAAATGAATTGTGACAGAGTCTAAACATTCATTTTAGTGGTGACTGTGACATAAATACTGCACATACAGAATTACCAGTAAAAATTGGCCGGTGTTTCGTTTTAGCTTGGCTTTGAGCGGTGTAAGGACACTCACCATCTTTGCCGTTACAAAACACTCATATAAATTTTGAGTGAAATTTTGAGTGCAGTGTCTTTCTTGTTGAATGTCTCTAGATGAAACACAAGAAGAAAGCTGATGTTATCCAGAAAGAGTGATTTTATATAAACTCCGTCTGAGCGGCAGCCAGACACAACAAAAGGAAAAGAATCAAGGACGTCAAAGAGCGTGGTTCTGCTCAGCAGTGGTGGAAAATAAGAAAGTCCTTAAGTCGTTTTTGTTATACGAGGGTCACGTAAGACGAAAGGCCTGGGAAACAGGATTTGATCATTCGCTGTGCTTGATAAACTGCAGGCAAATGGAAACCGAGAAACTAGAGCAGTTTGACTGTTGTGGCAAATTTGCTTAAATGATTCATACATGTAGCTCCATATTATTCAATGCAGCAAACCTGCAGCAAAATATCATATTTTCCAAAGGGGGCCTGGATCTCAAGTTGAATGTCAGATGTTGAACAGCAATTGGAAGGTGGGAGGATAAAACCTTATAAAATAAACCAGAAAAATCATTTTCCACTGGCTGCACTACATCTCTGGAGCTTTTCATAGGGACTGCTTTTTCCAGTTTCAATTTCATGAAACAATAAGAAGCAATGCTGCTGTGTTTATATAAGTCCCTACCTTGTCCCAGCACTCAGAGGTTCCCAGGTCCATGTTAGTGAGAGACGACTGAATTAAGGCAGGTACTGCAAGACACTGGCCTCAACACTTGACAAAATGTAAAAATGAGATGCAATAAAAAGACGGGAGTATGTGGCTGGTGGGTATCTGTATCCAGTAAAAGTATCTGCAAAGCCCACTGCTGTCTGCTGTAATAAAAACAACAAATTGTCAGAAATAATAAAAAGAAAGAAGCAAAAAGCTGGCTAAGGCGTTTGTAGAAAGTTCAGTCAAGTGTCAGTGTATTAACTTTTAGCACTGCTAAAACCAGCAACAAAACATTTGAATTGTGCAACATCAGTCAGATTACAAAAGAACGTTTTCCACATCGTCTTTCCTGGCACTAATGGATTACTTTTGCATCGTTTGGCTTGGAGATTCAGGTGTTTACGAGTGATAAGAAAGGCATGCAGTGTGCATATTTTGTGAACTCCCTCACTTTCTAAACACAATACAATAGAAACAGAATTGCATAAGAGTTCCAACCAGAAACATGATTCACAACTCTTCTTGTCAGTATTTTATGACAACTTATGTTTTAATGGGATCACTGGAAGAGCGCAATTATGACAAAATCAGTCCCACAGAGTTCTGTGTGCTAAAAACAGAGAGGCTTTACAATGACTTGTCTTTGGAGCACACCCATAAAAACAAGTTATCTCTGTGGAGCTCTGTGGTATGAGCTCATCACATTTGTGCTCTGTTTACCTGGCAAAGGAGGTTTTCAGTGTTTTCTGGAAAATCTTACTTGTTCAGTATAAACGGGAAGTTTGACTGCCTGCAAAAATAAATAAGCAACTAAATACTATCATGCCTCTGATGATTACTTGATTTCAGATCTAATTCGCCAAATTAAAAAAAAAATAATGAAAGTATTCCTGTGTAAATACCTCGTGAAATAATGCATGTATATGTATGACAATGACAAAACCAACTAGTAAAAAAAAAGTGAAACAGTGAAGTTGTTGTCTACATTTTTAAAGAAAGAACAAAAACAGAAAGTCATCACACTTTAAGCTTTTCAAGTTAAAGCTTAAATACCTCTATGTGTATAAAGAATGACTGAATACAGTTTGTCCTATTTCTAATTTGTTTGAGCAGTTTCCTGTTTGGAGATCATCAAAGAATAGAAGTTTAAAGTTCACATTGATTAGCACTAGTAGCGGGAAAAGGTTTAGGTTTGTATCTGCTGTTTTCCTGTGTTTTCGCCCTGTGATGGATCGGCAACATGCCCTGGATGCACTCCACCTTTGCCGCCATCAACTGAGACATTTTGTACCCAGATACGGACAACAAATGATTAGACCAACAAAACTGGTCTCTCTTTTTAAACCATCCATGATGTCCCAGACGACAGCCACCAAACTGAAATAAATCAGTTAGACATTGAGGTTTACGGATTCACCGTTCTTTCCTGTTGATGTTATTAGAGTCACATATTATTAGACAAATAGTTTTCAAATTAGCTTATTATTCTTCCTTATTTTTGTTCGTTTAGTTTTTCAAAGTGTTTTGGGGTAAGTTAAAACCCACTTTTTGTACAGTGCACCTGCGCCTATTTATCCTTAGACTGTTAGCTCCCTGACATCTTTTAATGGCTCGTTCTCGTGTTTCTGTGTTCAGATGTTTAGCCTCAACTTGCATGGATTTGTCTGAAAGACAAGACAAGGCTTTAAGAGAGATTAATGTCTTCTACATATCCAACACAGATAATGTCATCCGGGGATGTACTCCGGGAGCTCCTTGTGTCTCACTGTGGACATGCTGAAAGTTCTTAGACATGTCACAAAAGAAAAACATTAGTGAGGAACGATCAGCTGTTTCAGATGGTTTGCTGGTATCAGCCAAAACCAATGAAAAACATCTTTGAAGTGACTTTAGTGCATTTGGCTCATGCAGGACTTAGTAACAACAAAAAAAGAGATGTTTAAAAGCAAAAATTGTTAACTTAAACAAAAGTGTTTGATATAGGAGCTCCACATTTTTAGCATTAAAGCATTTAAGGTGAGTCTTAAACCCCACTGAGAATTAGCACTGCCTGTTCACCCATATTTTAGATAAGTGCTTCAGTAAACAGTGTAAACAGTACATTTTCTTAAAGAGCTCCTTTAATTGATTAGAAGCAATTATTAATTGACAACATTCAAGCAATGCACAGGTGATAAAAGTAAGCACTAACTTCTCAGGTGCAATTAAAAGTGAGCAACGCAGCAGAGTATGCCAACTGTTTTTTACTAAGAGCCTTAAATTCCCTCTAACTCTGTCTTTCATTTCATGTGTTTCACAACTGGCTGGTCTTATCCATGAATGACAAGAAGTTGGTAACGAAGCAGAATGCAGCCTCAGACCTCAATGAAAAACACATTTGTTCCTGCCTGCTTATGTGAGTATATACAAAAACACTAAATAAAAGCCACAACCAAAGAAAATGGAGAAAGGAGACTCTCCTTCATGGGAACAAGAGAAACCGTGGCCTGTGTGGTCGTAATAATGAAGCAAAGGTCGTAGTTTCAACAGCTGCCCTTTTGCTGTGGTTCTGTAATAATGTTACTTTATGTATTTTATGAATTTATTTGATTCTAGAGGGAATGGAGCCAAAGGAGATTTTAATTTGATGTGAGAGACCATGTTACTATGTGTATACATGTATACAGTGCAAGTATAAGTGAGCGCATGTGTATTTCAAGTGTGATTCATTTGCGGTGAATAAAACCAGCTGTTTCTATTGAACGGTGGCCAGGAATCCCGCGTACCCAGGGGAGTGACGGTGTAGCAGACCACTGAGTACAGACTTAGCTAACATTGCCTGACCATCCTCTGGCCAGTGTGTTGTACTTCCCTCTAAGGTGACTGTTGGGCAGATCGTCACTCAAAACAATTTTATAACACTATTTCTTCCAGTGAATCATCAAAAGCTGCCCACAGTAACACAAGCATGCAGTTGGTAACTAAGCAGCTCTCACTAAAATATTTGTATCCCATTCAGGGGCAGCAAAATCCCCTAAAGTGTTCTTAATCTTTAGTGTTGGAGTTTATGTTGGGTAAGTGAAATTAAGATGAACTGCTCTCCTATATGTCATTATTAGTACACTGATGTACGTATGTGTAAAATGCTGCTAAAGTGTATTACAGGATTAGTATTAGTCCCCCCCCTCCCCACATTAGATTCATGTTGTAAGATTTTGATCTATACTCCACAATCTGGCTCTGATTTCATTCAATTACTCTTTCAGGTTGTTTTGTATTAACCGTATATCAAGCAGACAAATAAAGCTTGAATTAAATAGTGATACAAAAGACCTGCAAAGGAAAGGAGGAATATTTTTTCATACCTAATAAAAATAAATTAAATGTACAGTTAACAGGGCTCACAAGACTTATAACAAATATTTTGCTGCATAGCGTGCTGACTTAATCAGATAGTGACACACAGTCCACTGCTAAAAGCCCATGGCAAAATTTAAAGTTGAGCAATCAGGCTGTGATTGCAAGTATGATTAAAAATAATGGGTGGATAATTAGTATGCATAGAAACTGACCTCTGCACAGGGACTATTTACAAAAAAAAAAAGAAAAAAAATTATATAGGCTGCATTGTAAATTATACCTACTTCACCTTCAGGATATTTTCCAAGTCAAACAAATGGAGAAATATGCTTTAATAGCACTGACCATGTTCATTTCTAAACTAGAATCATCCACAGTGACAGATTATCGGCAGTCAACAATAACTTAAATTTCATGCTCTATCCAATTTGTGCAAAATTGTATGCCTATTAACAGTATATAAATGTTTTTATTGTGCTCTATCAGCTCACAAGACAACAACAGAACAGATCATCTGTCTTTGACTGGCTGTAAGTTGGAAATCATGCATTGAGCATCTCATTGGAATCAGCAGGTTTTAGATCTGGAAGAGATCTTGGAGATTGTGGTTTCATTTCTGGGACCTGAACCAAGTTTAGTCTCTACTGACACAAGGTATTTGTTAGTCTGTTTCTGTTTTTTTTAAATATTTTATTAGAAATCACTTCACCCTTTGCTAGATATTGCAAACATCAAAGAAATAAATAGTTCCCTGGCTCTGAGACTTCACAAACTCACTCAGCAAACTTCCTGGTCAAGTATGCAAATGATATTCAATCATTTGCATATTACGAAAGCAGACTGTCTGATCAAAAATGCCCAATCAATTACTGGGTCTTACAGAATGGCAGCACTACAATAAAATAGACTGAAGTAAACTATATTTACTACAACTACATTTTGGTACCAAAGAGGAAAGATAGAAGGTTAGAGCTCATATGAGCTCCATGTCATAAAGTATTCAGATCTAAATTTAAACAATGTTTACCAAATATTAATTCAGGCCACTGACCAGAGCAAATACATGCTTTATTTATAAAATTATTATTACTATTAATGCATGTTTCATGGGTGTCTCCAAAAAAATCAGGGATCCGCAGGAAACAGCATGCCACTCCACCAGTCAAGTGTCAAACTGACAAATGCCAACTGTCAAAGTGCATTTCTGATTTTCTGCTGCAGGGCAGACTCAATAAAGCTATTTCTAAAATGAAATCCAAAATGTTCACATTTCAAATGTCTAACTGAAAGCTTAAACTATTAAACAGATTTTTTTGGTTATTGCTTTTTTGCGAACATATTTTTGCATTTTCTTGAAATGTTTGTATGCTCTGAGCAGTTTGTCAGGTCAGCCTAATAGATTGATTTTTTTTTCCCCACACCAGATATTATTTTAATGTTATTAACGCATTTTTTAAAAAGTCTTTACAACGCCCTCGATGCTCGACTTTCTTCCAAGGAATGCATTTCTCAAATAAAGCGCTAAAACCTGGGGGTCATTTAGGCTCATGTATGCTGTTTTGCCAATTTATTGTTTTATTATTATGTTTTACGTCATCACCACCAATGGGGAGTAAGGTTGTATACTCAGTTGCGTTAAGTCGCTTCTTTGGAGGCTGGAATGTAAATCCAGGGGGGATTAGTGAGAACACAGTGAGCTGTAAACCCTTCAGTAGCTCTCCAAGAGGTCTCTGCCTTAGTGCGTAAAGTTGGAAAGGGGGCTTCGGACGCACTGCGCAGCACTTATTATCCTACAGGCTCCATGTGCGTCTCCTCTGCGGGATACTCGACAAGGATTTGTGATATTTTGATAGCACTACCCGCGCGGGTCACTGACAGATGAAAACAGTGGCGTTTGGTGGATGTTAAGGCGTTTTTAGTCGGGAAGATCATCTGTCCCGGAGCGCAAAAAGGGACATGGGTCAACTTTATGGTGCGACTCTTTTACAATTTGGCGCTATCTGTGTCGTTTTCCTCTGGGAATCTGGTGCCAGCTCCATCAGGACGACACTTGCAGTGGACACCTCAGCGTAAGTCTCAGGGATTTTAGTTGTGGGTCAAATACAGACAATATTGTTTATTGTTAATGAGTGGCAGTGTGCTGATGAAGCCAGGTCTGCTGCGCTCATAATTAAGAGAAGGTGTATTATGTCCGTTTGCATCTTGAAGTATAAAAAGTTTCAAAAGTAATACAAATTTCCGAAAGAGAACGTTTTATTTTTAGTTTATGTATGCTTTAAGGTGGTTTTATGAATTCATGTGAGACTGAACCTTTCTTGGCAGCTACCACTCTACTCATTACATTTGTTTGGCATTCAGTTTAACCTCAAAACAGTTATTTCATTGTCAGATTAGCAAACGGTGCCAAAAGTCATAAGTGAGTTTAGTCTACATTTTATGGGTTTCTACTCTTTGCGACATGCTCGGTGAGCAGCCTGTCACGGAGACCCCTGGATGAACCGCTGCAGCGCGTCTAATCTAATGCGATTTTCAAGGAAATGCAAAAAGCAAAGGGAAAGTCCAAATGGTTGAAATCGGTCTCGGTGAGGAGAGCCAAATGTTGCTTGTGCTCAGACTTAACATGACAGATGCTGTTAGGATGCCCGGAGAGAGTAGGTCAGGAGGTGAGGAGTGAATGGGAATGGAGCACATGCTCCTAATATTCCGTAGAAGACAAGAGGAAACCACTAAGAGGTAAACCGCAAAGCAACAGGTTAAACACGGGATGATTAACCTGAGTCTCGTTTTTCCAAGGACATGAAAACATGGGCATTGCATCTTCAGATTTTTGCTTCCAGGGTATGTGTGTTCATTGGATTCGATAACGGAAAAATGGAAATTACCGTTGTGATTGATGTCCTTCCTGCTCAAGCACATTACTACCTCTGGTAGTGATAGTAATGGCTGTGCACACAGGAAATATGAGCGTATTGAAATATTAGTCTGTTTCTTTGGCTGTGAAGTTTTTATGAAAATGTCAGAGTAGTTATTTGGGATTATATTTCCAATTTAACAATACTTTCTGGAATTCTTCTCTTATTTCTTATGATATTGAAATTTGATAGAAAAATTTTACCAGACAGTTAAAGTGTTGTAAACAATAACACAAATACCAAATAAATGTTTGCTTTTAATGGTCTAACAATATCTACACTGTATGATTTATCCACTGTGAATTAAACACTGACAGATTTTACTGCCCTACTCTGTACCTTTGTTGGTCATTCTCTGTCAATATCAAGTTCACAAAAACCTTATTAGTAAAATTTGCATTAATAACAAGTTTTAGAGCTTAAATTAAGAATATAATTTCATTATCAAGTAAGTATAAGTCAAAAGACATTAAGTATCTTGTTTCTTTGGTTATAAAACACTGCAAAATGTATACTTCAATTTACAAAAACATAAAACAAATAAAAGCATAACCTCATCCAGGTGGAGAGACTGCAACGGTAAAGAACAGAATATTTTTCATATATTCTTGTAAAAGTTAGTTAGGGCAAACCCTAAAATATCAATGCCAAAACTGAAATCTAAATAATAATAATAATTGAAAAAATCAGCTGGTCTCCTATAATGGCATCCATTTGCATACATGTAGACTAGATTCGCATCAGTCTTTTATGTTACAGTACTTTTGAGTAATAGTTTGGATTTCCTGTGGTATCAAACTATGAATATGGGGGAATTCCATGCTGTCATAAACTGTAACATCCCCCTTTTTACATCCAACCCTGGATCTCATTGTGCTTATATTTCGCCACACCATTCTTTCTCTGTTTTATTACTATGCAGCTTAACACTGACGGAAAATAGTACCAATCACTCACATCTCCTCCCCCCCTCCCCCCCTTTTTTTTACTTAGAATGGAGTGTCCTGATAATAAAATCTTGACGGTGGACTATCCCTGCATTAGGGCCGATGGGAAGAATGGCACTTGCTTCAGGTAAGCTGTGCAGCTGTCACTCAGATCACAGATATGGTTTTTCCTTGGACCCTCACGGGCCTAAAATCTTGGTCACTAAGTGTAACAACAGTCATTAACTCTATATCATACATTGTTTTTCACGGAAGAGTGATTTGCTCAAAGACACTTGAGCAAATCACAGGACGAGTGTCTGTTAATCTCTGTAGTGAGAATTGAACATGAATTATTCAGAGGTTATGGAACAGTTTCTGCAACCACTAAACCACTCTGCTGTGTCATTTCCACAAATCCACATAGTTTATCCCCTTTTGGAAACTACATATCCACTTGGGAGTGAAAAATAAAATTTTCCCAAAGGTCATTACACAGAGATTAAATGACGATCCTCAGTGAAGACAAACGTGTCAGATAACCTTTCAGGACATTCTTTTTTTTTTTCTTACTTGTGTTGTTGATTCTCTTTGATAACTACTGGAGACTAAGTGAATAATTTCAGTGTTTAGCAACACTAATGTTATTTTCCCTGCAGTTTCCATCAGCACTGAGATGATTTCCACTCTCCTGGCCCTGTGACAATAAAACAAAACTTCAGCTCGAGTCCAAAGCTAAAACATTTAGGGAAAGAATCCCCCTCCCCCAGGGAGAAAGGCCTGTATTTTAGCCTAAAAAGTAGAAGCAGTCTGTCAGGAGGCGAAGCGACACGTTATTTTTATTGGACTATGCATACAGAAGGACAAATACCTTTTTAATTAACAACACCATATTTGGTTGAGCTATTGAATCAGCATTGAATAGAGGCACTTTTTATGTAATAAGTACAATGTCAAGTAAAGTTGAACAAAGATTAGAGTGATATAGTATGATGCAATCTTCTAAAGTTATGAAATATTACCTGAAGTAACTGGCCCCTCTCTTGTGCTTTTTTCTTTATTACTCATAGCCTCCAGAAAATGTTTGACATTGTATTCTGTGTGTTTTGAAACAAAGGTTATGCAGACATTATGGCAGTTTATAAGACTTTCACCTCGTGATACATCACACACAACACGAAAAAGTTCATCTGGATCACTAATGCTGACACGGAGATAAGTTTTGTCTGAAGCCAAACTTTGGCTGAGGTTTGCTTGTTGGTGTAAGAATGTCTTTTAATAAATGAGGCACCAGGTCTGGTGTGAGGCCAGACCATGTGATCTGTTTGCTTTCAAGGTTAGACTGTAACAGGCTCTGTGTCTTATTTAATTTCTGGCTCTATGAGAGATCTGTGGTGCTGGAGGAGGTGGATTAGATGAGGTTGTATTTTCCTTGCTATGCTTCTCTTTGTGCTCTGTTCAGCACATACCTGGATCAAAAAGATTTCACAGATGACTTCAGGGGGAAACCAGATTGGTCCATTGTGTGGATAATGTATGACGTTCAATTCGGTTTTAGTGCGGGCTGTATGTTGTCCAGACATAACTGACGAATGCTGCACCACATTTTAATCTGTATTAAAAGAGGTAATCCATTGTTTTTCATTGATAAATCTATGACACATTTAGTTACTGCTGCTCTGTGTAAGACTTATCCATGAGCAGCATCGATTTCAGTGCAACTGCCTTTGACTTTGTCTTATTTTTTGTCACCATCTACTGGACTTGACCAGTGAAGCTTGCAGTATTGTGATGAATGAACATGTTCTAAAAGGCTTAAGGTCAAAGAACTGCAGTGTATCCCTCTTGTACTGATAATATGCATTTGAGCCAGATATATTCCCTAAATGGGATGAATGGAGCGGATAAAGTGGCAACCTCCAGTGTGTGAGGTCTTGTTTGGCTCAGTCACTGATGAATCCTGTTGTTTTATTGCTTTTTATATATTACATATGTGAGTGACATCAGGGGGAATCGGCATTGAATTAGCATGTGCTATAGCCGAAATGGCATATCTGGGCAGATAATACAGAACATGTACTTTTTAAAATATCCGAGTTAGCAAATATCAGTTAAAATGTTTCCCCATACTGATGGAGGGCTACACATGTGTCCTCTTGATTGGCCATCACTGTAATAAGGAAGAAAGGTTTAAGTGCTCCAAATGATTTGTAACTGTCTAAATTATCCTGGGTATTTTTAGCTGTGGCCATGTTCAAATGACAATGCAGCCTGGGAATCTACAGTGCTATTTCATTATTGCTTTATTTCACAGCTTCATGGTACGGCAGCGGTTAGTACCATCACCTCACAACATGAAGGTCCTGGGTTTAAATTTGCTGGCTGACTGGAAATCTTCTGTATATAGTTTAAAGGTCTCTGCGTCTGTATGGATTCTCTCTGGGTACTCCGGCTTCCTCCAGGTGATTTAAAATTGCTCATATGTGTGCATATATTGTATGTCTCTCTCTATTTACGCAGTCAAAGAGTGGCAGCCTATTCATTGGGATAGAGATAGGCTTTTGGAAAATTGACCTTTTGATGATGGAGCATAAACCCTGTATGTAGGGTGGACACTTTACTCACCCTTTATTTACACTGTTTAATGGTCAACCCCTCTCGTGGCAAAAATGGTTGGTCATATAAAACCCTGGGAAAATCATTCTATTCTATCTGTCCTTCCATTAATCCATCTTGTTAATTCAATTAGGGTTATTCAGAAACTGGAGTCTTGTTCAGCAGTCACAAGCCAAAAGGCAGGACACACCCCTGTAATCCCTGAGCTTTCTTTAGGTGCCTTCCCAGCTTTCACAAATGTCTAGCTGGGATAACCAGAACGAGAGTCAAAACTTAAATACTGATGTGTATTCGTTGATTTACAGTACACATTATACAACTTTTAAATATCCCCAATTACTGATGGAAATCTCACAGTTTAAAAAGGCTAGCCTGCCACTTAGCTCTCCTACTTGGTGAACCTGATGTGTTGGTCCACCGAGTTAATGTGATCAGTGAATTGTGGTACGTCCTGAGATTTGATTTTCACCCACGTGTCAACAACATTCCTGAACCAATGAGTTGGTGGTGTTCCAGGGCAGGATAACAGTCCTCTTTTCCACTTCTTGCATGTATACGTTGGCTACAATGGGTGAAACTGGGGAAACCATGTCAAACCCATCTGCTTGTAGTACTGATGTGAAATACATGTGAAATACAGACATACAATATATCTTCCAATAGCAGCCCCGGTGTTTATTCAAAAAATAATTCGGCCGGCCCGGCGTTTAAAAGAGACCGCCGGTTGTTGGAGACCGGCTTTTATTCCCTTCTCAGACAGAATTGTCACAGAGGTGAGAGGGAAAGAGGACCCAGGCGCGGTTTTTAGACTGAGGTGAAGGCAGTTCCCAATTGTGCTCCTCCTTTGCTCCCGAGTGTCTCCTTGTCTGTGGTAGCCCAGTGCACGAGTGGTGCTCCCCGAAACGTCTCTCCGACTCTCCTCGAGAGGAAGTAAAAGACCAGAAAATCACAGTTATCAGGTTTGCTAGCCGACAGTTCCAGTTCAGTGTAATAATCCCACTTCGATGGTCGTTGCATCCAGCTTAAATGCCACTGGTCGTAGATGACGGCTGATTGGAAACAGCTGGCCGAGTGATGAGACGGGAGGACCGACGACAGCGCGGAGGGGATTTGAGGTTTTTGGGGGAGGTTTTGGGAGTTTTTTTGAGCGACGTTCCAGTCACACTCTATACCAGTTGGTGGTGGTAATGCACCATTCAGTTGTTTGCCAACCACCAATAAAATTTAAAAAGAAGAAGAAGAAGACAGCGCGGAGCAACTTCCGGGTCGAAGGTCGCCCGACTACTATTGGAGACCGGCGTCTATTTGTCTTGACATGTTTTCCAAACCGGCGTTTATTAGAAACGGGCGTCAATAAGAGAAAGGCCACTATTGGAAGATATACAGTATGTGGAATGAAGACAGTTCCAAGAGCAAACACACTTGACCGGTGCTGAAAGTGGTCCTGTTGCTGAGGTTTGTTTAACCTGTAATCTTTTACAAATTACCTCCACCGCTTCGGTGACTGGAACACAGGTGAAGAGAGATGTAACATCATACAAAACCATTGTTTCATCTGCCTCCATGATGACATCTCTCAACAAAATCCAAGGTGTTCTGGATGTGGTGTTTATAGCTGCCTAACAACGGGTTGAGGATCGAAGCCTAAAACTTTGAGCTGTTATAAGTGCAGATCATACAGACAGTTGGTCTTAAAGGTACACCCAGTTTATGTATCTTTGGTAAACTATACAGACTTTGTGTAGATTCCCCTGGGTATAGCCTGTGGTATGAGGTCCAGTCAATAGCATGGTCTTGTTCTAGCTGCTTCAGACCATCTTTCACCCTCTTCCTGTGACCACTACCTGGGTCTCGTTTCAGGGGCTCATAAGCATTTTTGTCACTGAGGAGTGGCAAAATTTTCTCATGATAGTCTTTCTGGTTTAGCAAAACCATGCATCTGCCCTAGTCTTCCAGAAGGATGATAATGTTGTAATGTTGGGCAATGTCAAATCACTAATTAATCTAATATGTGAGACAAAATGCAGTTTCCTTCCACAATCTTACAGCATTTTGTCATAGCCTTGAGTGAGGAAACCTACACTATTCTGAAGCAACAATGCTGACTCCCAAGACCTCCCTTGAATATCGAATGCAGTTTTGCAGAAAATAGTTATGCTATAACCTCACATGACCTCTGCACATGTAAAGAAATCCACAGATTGACAGGCCTACCATGCTGAGTTGTCGTGGCTAAGCCATAAGTGGACAATTGAAGTCTTTCAATTGTATTTGACCTACACCAGGTCAGTCTGACAGTCTAATCTCAACCCACAGCATTGTAGTGTTCAGACAGGCTGCACATTTTCCAGGAATTTCTGGTTCTCAGGGATTGTATTTCTTTACTGGCACTGGTCTCTCATATTCAAATAATCTGGGAATATATGCTATTTCTAAAGCTTTTATTGAAGAAGACGTGTTAAGCATTTGGAAAAATTCACACCTTCCAAAGAAAATGAGCTTAGTTGCTGTCAAAACAGTGAAGGAAATTATGGAACTTAAATTATTGTTGCTCTTACAACGAGCCGTTTCACTTTTATGAAAAGGATCCTTTAATGTTTGACAGTCATATTTAACAAATATTGGACATTTGCTTATGAATCAGGTATTGCATTCATTAAATAAATATAAATTAGTCCAAACTGTTGTCAACACAATGAAGCTCTGACTCACCATTTATTGCAAGTGGTTGCTGTCAATGTTTATTTCGTTGATTATCTCAGCTTTGGTGTTGCCTTCCTCTGCTGCATTCCATCTGCCTTAATGTTAGTTGAATGCCTAAAAAGTAAATGAAAGGTCTCGGTCTCAGGGGGGATTCCTGGTGTTGTGCAGAACTAAACTCACCATCTAAACAAAGACCGCATGTCCCCTCACCACTGTGGCTTTCACAGCAATGAAGATGAATCAGCTCAATTTCTGCATTTCTATTGTTCTACCCACTTTGTGTTCTTATTCTGTCTTCACTGGTGGTCAAATTTCAGCCTGGCCAAGCCAAATGTACATGATTTGTACCCGGTTTCCGAGTGAGTGTGAGTATGTGTCAGCCTGCATGTTTATGCATGAGACTATATAAATTGTCTCTGTATTGTCTGTGTTGGCAGTTACTGCAGGTTTATGATGATGGGAGTTAATTTTCTGCCCTCGTGCTTTAAGCGCTCTCAGCTGTGGAGTCAGATGGAAGACTGATGTGCTCCACTAAACTATAAACAATTTTTTTTCACATGATTGACATTTTCTAGTTTAAATACCCTGCAGGGCTCATTACTGCAGTAGATAACACCCATAACATCATGCTACAGTATGCAAGCTCAGGCTGTTGCTCAGGCAAAGTAGGGGATGGTGATAAATGTTAGGGAGACATGGTTGATCCTAATTGTTTCCATACTTTATGCTACTTTTGTTACTACAATGATCCATCCCTCCCAACGGGATCATTATAGTTTTTTATTCCATCATATCCGAGAAGTTCTTAAGCAGTAGTCATCTTTGGGATTAATTTACAGACGGTAGGATAACAATATTTTTTTCCAAGTATAGAAAGGATGTGGACATTTCATTTGTACTTGGTGCCTGTGGCTAGGTAGAGTGAGTTCTCCTTCATTTGGAGGGTCATTGGTTCAGTCTCCAGCTGCTCCAGTCTGTATGTCAAAGTGTCTTTGGGCAAAACCCACAAATTTTCCCTGAAGCATCCACTCATGTCTTTGAGTCTGCACAGAATGAAAGCAGTGCGTGAAAGTGCTCAGTAAGACAGATATAGTGTCATAAACGTAGTCCTTTTATCAGTTTTCTGTGTTCTATTAGGCTTTAAAGTGAAGTTATGAGCAACTATTTATCCATTTAAATTGTTTTAGTGTGAGTTCAGGAAGTCAGGAAATCAGGTGTATACATGTTTGCCTTTCCTTAAATGCACTGGAACAAAATGACTTAGCGTTGCTGAATATTAGAACTATTATTAAGACCATCCACTGAAACTAGCTGTACACTTTGGAGCAGCCAAAAGTGTGGCCATCTGCTCTCTTCACACCTCTATGCACATTTGTAGAAATAATATTTTATTTCATTTTGGGTTAACCTATTAAACTGAAAACTGCATTTAAACTTACACCCCCCACCCCACACACACACAGACAGACAAAATTTAAGCTGCAGTTTCTCTCCAATCTCAGGATATGCTTTTTTTATGTTTACATTTTCTGTTAATCACAAACTAAATGCTATCCAGCAGATATTACATCTGGGGTGTTCTGCCGAGGGAACACTTAATTTAAACAATTTTGGACAAAAGGTTATAAACTAGTCACATTTAAATCCACTGTGTATTCCAAAAGTGAGTTTTGTGATGCACGAGAGAGAATAATCAGAAAGGCATTTATTATGATAATATTAATGTATGAGCTGTAATGGGTTACATGCTGCTATCTTAATCCAGCATGTTCTGCCAGTATCAATAAAACTACTATATTTGGATATGATAGCTGAATTCAGTGGCTATTGAAGAAAGAACTGCAGCTTTACATATTATATTATTTGATAGGATTAAGAAGTTGTTACCATATGTGGGACGAACTTTTAAAGTCATTAGATGCTGTGCAGTTGACTGCGTTTGCAATCATTCCCTGACTTTGGCTCCAGGAATATCTCAGGTCTGAGTCACAAAAACCTTGGTCATGTTGGCTGAATGTTTCCCTCTGATGCTTCTTTGCGGGGGTCTCTGATATCACTACCATCTTGAGCCTTTTCACACATTTTTTCCTTCACATTCACTATTCGTCTTTTCTATTTGTCTGAAAATCGTCCAGAGGTAATTTTTTACTTGCTGTCCTCACTCCAAGTCAGCATGGTGGATCTAAAAGCAGGCCAGAATATTCATTAACTCTTACTGGCAAATGTGTCCTAACGTTAACCCCTTCACGTTACCATATCAGATAAATGCAAACTGTATACAGTTGCCAAAAAGCAGTTTTGGTCAGTGTTGTCTTTTCATTTTAAACAATACATTTCTGTGCAGAAATTACTTTATTAAAGTAATGATCCATCCAAGTTTGGCTTTAACTATGCAGTGATGAGGTTCTAAAGTCATTTTCAGAGTAAGTAAGTTTATTTCTTTGTTTCAGACTGAAATATCCCCCTAACTGTTATATGATTATCATAAAGTTGAGCACTTCTCGGATAACACCCTATGCCACGTACCTGACTGTTTATCATGTGCTAACAGCCAGTCAATGTTTTCAGCTATATAGAGAAATATTTAAACATCTCCTAGAAAACCTGGTACACATATCTGCACGGGAATTTATGTTTCCCAGATGATTCCCGTTCTTGTAATCATATTCTGCAGCAGACATGTAGTCCTGTCACGAAATGCTTGAAGAGTGGATAGCAGTGGTTTTAAAGGTCATGCCACAGTGTATATTTATAGCACAATTAGAACATCCTGCTAAACAAAAGTTCAGCCTGTTTCTTTTACTTTCTATATCTTTTGGTCAGAACAGAGGAGGTGAAAATATTTACATATATGGAAACTTTCAAAGTGCTCAGTAAGAGACAGATTCCTTCTCAAGCACCAAGTCCAAACACAACCACCCCCACCCACAGTTGCCCTGTGTGTCACCCAGAAACATTTAAAGTGTTCATTTCTGGGACCCGACCGTGTCTGACTCAACTCCATGCCTGGACTCCATCTCCACTCTCTAGCTTCCCTCTTTCTAGTTGAGTTCTGCTTTGCTCTGGAGAGACAGAAGCCAGGCCTTCATCTAGTAGCCACAGTATTAACGCTGGGGTAGAGGTCAGGTCAAATGTAATAAACAACAAGTTTCATACATGTTAGATGTTGGTTTTGAGAGAATGTAATTACACAGCTTTGACAGTTTTTGTGCTAACCAGATAAGTTCAGTGGGTTAGTGTTGAGAAATTGGTCGTCTTTGTCCCTGTCAAAAATGATAATAACTGATCTCTTTAGGGAAAAAGAACTAAGTGTGACAGGAAACACTTTAGTCCTTGATTTGACCCAGCAGCCTTTGCATGTGTCCTGATAATCTCACCTCTTAGGACCTTTGTGTCCTGGGAAAGGGTGAGATGAGGCCACAAGGGAATGTCCCTGGTGTCACAGTCCCGTTGACTGCTGAGTGCGTGTAAAGTTTCAGCAGTAAAAACTGGACTAACACTTCTTTCCGGGTGAATGACTCCCTAACGTCAAAGTTCCTATAGACCAAATCTTTCAATGTCTAACTGACTGACCAATTTGTTGACTGACTGGTTGACATGAGGTGATTGATTAACTCATTGAGAGGCTGATAGATTGCAATGATGGTGATCCTTGTGTGTCTGTGTGTAAACTTTGCTCTGTCTGTGTACTCCTTTTTTTTTTTAATTTATTGCATTAGATTTGGCTTTTGCCTCAGCTCTGAATCCTAAAGGGTCTCTTCACATTCTTAGATAGTGAGTGACATTAAATAGGGTAGCTTGAAGGCTTCGTTGGAATAAAATGCATTTTTTTTAAAAGTACCAAAATGTTAACAGCCAAGCATATTAGATATAAAAACAAACGGAAATTAGTCATCAAGCAAATTGTGAAATGACACGACATGAGAATTAATATAATTTGGCATGCTATTATAGCTGGCATTCTCCCAACATGCATTCATCAACTTATATAAATTATACAAGTTACATAACGGCCTCTGCGTGCATGTTTCTTTGATAGTAAGTTGACATTTTTCACAAAGAAAACTCCAGAAACTTGGGAAAGAGCAGTAGAAAGAACAACATGATCCCCCAAAAATGTTTTTCCTGCCCAGTTTTGGCTTGATGCTATGCCAAGTGTTCAAGAAACCATCCATTCAAGAAACATTATGTAGTTTTTGCTTTCCCCCCCCCCACCAGCCTTTAAGTTGAGAAAAGGTTCCTTTGTTTATGTAAGGCAGTCTATCCAGTGATATGCAATATTTTTTTCCCAAGATTTTGCCCAAATTTAACAAATTCATTTTGACATAAATTGTAGCTTATGTAATTATGATAAAGTCTGGAGAAGACAAAAATTTCTTCAGACAATCATTTATTCAGATGAACTCTGATGTGGGCAATGGTCCATCTTTATTCAATCAATATGGTTTTAAATTTTACAGAAGTTGTTATAAAAGAATCATTTGCATTTCCTGCTGGTCCATTAGCAACCAGTATATCCCTTATTATTACAACGATATAACAAAAAACAAACACACACACACAAAAAAAAAAAGACAAAAAACATGCACAACAGGGAGAACTAAAGAAAGGTGCCAAGATTAAAAAGAAAAGTAAAGGAGGTGTTGGGTGACTTTGGAAAGAGAGGCATCTTTTTGATCCATATGGAAAAAAAGTTGCATGCTGGCAGTTGGAGCGTTCGCCTCAGTGGGGGATTCGCCTGTAAAGGTCTATAAAAAGATCACAAAGTGGAAATCAGAGCTTGGATGCAGGTTGTGTCTTTCCTTTCTCTCCTGTAACTGGCTTCCCACCTAGATGAGTACATGTGGTGGAGTGCTGAGTGAGGCTCTGCTGACGGGTCGCTCTGGGTGAATGAGATGTTCCCGGAGGAGGACATCACCTCTGCTCAGTTCACATCCACATGACTTTCACTCATTTCAAACTCTTTTCTTTCATTCATCACACTCCAAATCCATTACCGTCACATGAACTTTTTTTTTCTTTTAAATCTACTCCTCATGTTATCCCTTGACATGTCCATCCATTCTGGCCCGTCATGCTTTGTTTTTTCTTTCAACCTTCCTGTCTCCATCCTCTAACATTTTATCATACTGTCTCCTGTTTCCTTTATAATTTTTTTTTCTCAGTTTCTACTTCCTCTCTAAGGCTCCTTATCCCTTCTCTCCATACTCTATACCTCCATTCCTCACTACGGTTTCCCTTATTGGATTAGAATCATCAGAAACGTTAGAGATTACAGATGCTGCAAAGGTATTTCTGGTCACACAAATCTGGGGGGCATTGTGTGGGGAGAAAGGGGATAAATTCTGTGTAGTCCCATATTAACTGGGACACCTATAAACGCTAAATAATATACTTGCTCTATGTTCTGACATGCTATATGTCACCATTTTCTAATAACATCAATCATCCAGGTGACAAACCATACTCACAGAGAGCACACAAACTGATTTGTGTTGAAAAGTAAGGAATCAAAGACTCACTGTGTCAAGACTCTGTGCAGGCAGGAATGGAGGACCCAAATGTGGACTTGGAAATGGAAAGTTAAACTTAAAGTGCAGCTTTTGTTGCTGGGAAAAACTACATAAGAAATAAATTTCACACAACACAAGAACACACAGCAAACTGGGCTTACACAGGAAAACACAGGGCTAATCAGGGAATGGGAGACAGGAGGGAGACACAGCTGGGAAAAATCAGACTAAACAAGACAAGGGAAGCACAACTAGACACGGTCACATGATACACAGACTTTCAAAGTAAAATAGGAAGCACACGACAGGCACAAAGACAAACTGGACACAGAACAGAGGGAGCTCAAAATACAAAACACAAATCAAAACACAAGAAACTCAAAATGCTAGGTCAAAATGACCCAGAACACACTGAAGTCATGATAAAGTTTACTGGAATTATTTACTAGAATAAAGAAACCAAAAAAGCAAATGTGAAATCCAGCAAACATAAAAATCTAATTGAACTCTAGATTTTCAATAAAGCATAAACCAACTTTAAAATATATTAACTTAGAATGTGAAGCTCAAATACACAGAAAACTCTTAGTGAGACCGCATGTGTTTTTCCATGTATTTATTTTTGGACACATTTTTAATTTGTGCAATTTCAAAAACCTGAGTAACAGTTAATTAAAGGCAAAGAAAGGTGGAAAAACTCATGGAATATGGCAACAGACAACATAACCTGATCATTGTGGACTGATGAGTAGTGTGTAACTTTCCTTATACATGAAACAGATGTGATGTTTGTAATCAGTACACAGCTGTTTTATTTAATTATACAATTGTTCTTATTGGATTCGTGTAAAAGTGATTCAATAGCACTTGACAGGACAAGGGACACAACTAACTCTTTATCTTGATGCGGCCAATTCCTGATATTTTATTCATGTATAACTGAATAAAAAGAACAGTGAATTGGCATTTTCACATTTGTGTTTAATGTAGTGTTTTTCTGTTCAGTTATGCAAGAGTCCACTTTGTACAATATTAAGGCCTGAAAAGCATCTAAATACAATTTAGCCATCACTGTGCTTTATGTTTACTTTAACAGGATATTGTTTTTTGCATTTGTTTAACTTCCTCTAGACATATAAATTTGGCAAGCCTTCAGCTATTGTCTGTGGACAGCAGCTGATATTTCAGGTCTTCCAGTGAAACCGGTACATTTACTCATCCGAGATAATG
This sequence comes from Pelvicachromis taeniatus, assembly GCA_015108175.1. NCBI lineage: Eukaryota > Metazoa > Chordata > Actinopteri > Cichliformes > Cichlidae > Pelvicachromis > Pelvicachromis taeniatus. The sequence goes on from VURO01027517.1 coordinate 46,635, forward strand.
AAAAGCTAAATCATCTTCAGATGATAGCTGAGAATTTGAGATTGCATTTTGGCAATGCAGTGTTTGACATGCTCAAGCCTTCTCCGACATGAGTGGTTAGTAGAATTCAAACTAGTGGATATAAACAGAAAACAGAAAACTCAGCCACACAGAAGAAAACCCTACATTGTGTGTGATAATAAAATAATAATCCCACGTTACAAGAAGAGCTGAAACTCAAATTCTTGCCTAGAGTGCACTGAATCTTGTTAGAAGGAAATCCATATAAACTACACCTAACAGTAATCTAGGCAAAGAAGAACTAAACGACATGTTTAACAGTGTTAACCTTTCTTTACTATAATTTACTGCAGTGACGAAGATAAGCGCGTGTAAAACAAATGTGGCGATGAAGAAAAGAACAGGCAGGACGCATCAGCTGTGCATGGTTGTAAAGAACGCTGCTCTCTGTAGCAGGTGATGAGAAGCAGGAGCGTGCATATGTGCGGGCATGCCCACATGTTTTCTCTCTTCTGAGTGCTACATTATGGTGTGTGTGGCTTGTATCTGAAGACCTACAAGGATATGCATGCAGAGGTTCCCCCTGCTTACAAGCCATAAAACAAGTTATAAAAACACCAATGTTGCAAAAAAAAGAAGAAGAAGAAGAAGAAGAAGAAGAAGAAGAAGAAGAAGAAGAAGAAGAAGAAGAAGAAGAAGAAGAAGAAGAAGAAGAAGAAGAAGAAGAAACCTCCTTCTGCAATTGTAGTTTTTCTCATTTGATTTGAAATGTGCCATTTTTGAGGCAGCTAAGGGAGTTTCATCCTTTCTCATATTCCCCAAAGACCTTATTGTAACTGATTGCTCTATTTATTTTCTGGTTTCATGATGAATGTGCTTTTTGTACATGCTTTAATCATCAATCATAGAATAACTTATATTTCACCAGCAGGCCCGGTAGGCTTGTCCTTTAGTGACAGAATTAATACAAAAATGGAAAAAACAGTAAACAGTGGAATTAGGTGCTAAAATCCATCATGTCAAACAGCAGGAAACCCCCTGACTGAACAATGGAAGGAGGTGATTTAATTTCACTCTAAAACAGGTACAGTAATAAGGAACAGATGCATCCCTCTGTGTGTGCGTGTCGTGTGTTTGGACAAACTGTAGATGTGCTTTGTAGATCTCTGGATTGAATATCACTACATTTGATACTTTTATGCGAGTAGCTGCCTTTGAGTGATTGCGTGTACAGGTGCCCATAAGTGAGATCATCCTTTATGCTGGCGAGTGTGTGTCCATCCAAGGGTAAATGTTGTCTTAGTTTGTTCATAGATGTATAGGTTCAATGAGTGGGACATAATTTGCTTAACTGTAAACATATGCGTGCACATATTTGATACCTACAGAATATATGTGTGATTTCTGGTGATTTTCATGCTGAAAGAGTGGTACTGACAGCTCTGTTTTTAGCACAGTCCACATCACACACTAGATCAGGTAAATTTTACCCTCAGCTACCAAGGTCAAAATATCTCAGAGAAACTCTCATCAAGTGGAAACAAATAGTCGACTGAATTTGATCCTCTTACAGGTTGTTTGCATTGCATCCAGGAGTCCACAGGGGCATCCTATTCAAACTATCACTCACTTTTCTGCCTTTGGCGTTTTCTGTCTGTGTACTTTGGATGATGATCAACAAGCCCCAAGCAGAGGGAACATTAACCTGTTCATCTTTCTCACACTTGGAGTCGACAAAGAATTATTTTCTATGAAGCTATATACCTCTCTGAGTTTTGCCTTTCATTACAATGAGAAACACCTTTTGTCAGAAAAAAACCCTTTTATTACTCTTTGGGGTTATGCTTCCTGTGTTTAATGGAGGCATAATTGTCTTTGGAGGGCTGTAGACCAGAGTTGGACCTCCCCAAAAACTCCACTAATCATCTTCCATCTTTTTCTGATTAGCGCACACCTGAACGGCCCTCTGGACAAGCACAATGCTGTTTTTTGGCAAACAATCTGCTCTAGATTAGCTCTGTTCTGCCCTTTTATGGCCACCCTGTCACTATTAATACCTCAACAAAACAAATCACCAGCCAATTGATAACAGACCGGAACGACATTGTAGTTGTGGTATTATCTGAATTCGACGAGCCCAGCTGTGTGCATGTGCCTGCATGTATGAAACGTATATTGTGTAGCAAAAAATTCATATAGGGAATGGTGGGGGTGTTCAACAACTGGGGAGCTGCAGATAAAAACAGTGATAAATCTTACAATACCTTCAAAGTTTTCCAACATCAACGAAGTGGTGGGGCCATTTAGAAGACCTGGAAAAACTTTTTGGTCTTATCAGTTCATTACTTTTGGTCTCTTGTGAGATTTTTAGTAAAAAGGTCCTCCTTGAGAAGCAGCTTTTTCCTGTCTGGCATGTAAACTCAACCAGACACATCATTATGAGGGGTCTGTCGTTAGCTTGACCTCACTGTTTAGCTGCTCCCTCACCCTTATCTCGCACTTAGCGATTCCTCTTTGGTCCCTGGTTGCCCTTCTCTCAGAATGCCCGCCACTCTTTCTTACACTTCTTTTCATCTCACTGTTTTCCTTCCATAAATATGTGGAAATAAATAGTATCCATACAAAAAAGTAAGTGTTACTTTTTTTTCTTTTTTCTTTTTACTTTTATTGAACTTTTTATCACAAAGCAGGAAAACAAACAGTCACAAACGTATACTGACGCAGGACAATAAATAGGTAATGAGAGTCCAAAAAAAAAAGAAAGAAAAAGAAAAGGACCAACAGCAACAATAACAAAAAATGAAAAAGGTTGTCAATTGTCTCCTTGTTGCCAGGCCAAATCCCATAGACTCAGTCTCAACCTCTGAGTGGAAGGAGCATCCAGATAGGCCAAAAAGGGGTGTAAGTGTTACTTTTGATATCGTCTCTCTCTTTGTCACACATAAAGCACTAGTCTGAGTTTGCCATTCCACTGCTGGATTTTCATTCACCTAAATTTCTGCCAGTACGTTAAGCCAAAATATGATACAGTGAGTAATGTGATGGAAACACATTGGTTTGGTAAATGACAATATTTCTTGTGGTCTCCCAAGATGCTTTCATGATGTGGGAAAGGGGCACTAACATCTGGTATCAGTGGGCCAGTGAGCAAATCAAAGACTTTTTGAGGTCTGAAACATTACATCTGCTACAAACACTGAAACGCCAACTGTAAAATTTTTGCCAATTAGAGGGATAGACGTGTTTAGCTGTTGTATAATATCAATGGTGATCAATCATTTACTATTTAAGGTGTATGCACTTTCCTGTCTAGCTCTGCTTACTAGTCAGAAACCTCTTGATTCAAATTTAACCAAGAAGCAAAAAACAAAAAAAAAACCCAAAAACCTTTGATTTACATTTTGCTTTTGGCAGCATTTTAAACATTTACTCTGAAATGCCTCCATAGAAATATAGCTGTAAACATGCATAAACATGTAATTTGTCAAGTCCTCTTCATCTCCTTCCCCATGTGTTCTACATCCAAATGCTTTTTTCATGTCAGGTAAAATGCCAAATACTTTCATGTCCCTGTAGACTTGGATAAAGCAGATCATACATGTGTCTGTCACAGAAAAGCAGCTCAGAGGGTCAGAGATGCCACATTCCTGCAGAGACACTGAGCCACGACAGGGTCACAAAGGCCAGAGACCACAGGCAGAGCCCTGAGACACTCATCAAGTGATGAGCCTTTCTCAGTCTCAGTCCTTAGTCAGGTACAGTGCTGTTCCAATTCAAACTCCAACAAGCAAATGACTGGAAATTGCTTTGCTCTGTTCATTTTCGTTTTAAGACAATTTAAGAGTTAACAGCTGATGTTTTGAGAACAGTGATTATGGCTACATTTTCAAAATAGAGTTATGCATAAAACTGATGCAAAGCTCATTTGAACTGCAACAAGGTGGGTTATTATTTTTTACATTTTTCATCTTGCGATCCTTATGGAGGTAAAACTTTCCCAGAGCCTGGAAAAGTCATTTATTGAGATTTGTTTTTAGCCAAGCTGAAAGTTGTTTTTCATCTGCTGTCACATCACTTTATTAAGTTTAGCTTTTATTTCCCCCATCAGACATTTACATTGATTTCAAATGTGTGGTGATTTTATCTTGTGTTTTTGGCAAAAAACGACTTGCTGTTCAGTGTCTGTCATCATTTCCAGATGAAAAAGAAGTCTGATGCATTTAATATTTAACATGTATTGTTTTTTTTTTTTGTTGGGAAAGGAGGCACAATATTTGTAGAAATATACTGTTTGTTGCTGCCAGTTTGTTTGAATAAGTGCCACGTTCACTGAATTTGCAGGTCAGATATATACACATATCACCACATTTGAGAAAAAGTGTCACATGTTAGTCGCATGATTGTTATTTCCATCTGAATGAATTTACATTTGGAAGTTTGCCCTCACTCTTGGATACCCGTCTTTGTGCACACATGGAAATCAGGCTGTAGTGAGAGCAAATCTAAGCATAGAACAGAGCAGGTATCCGTGACAACAAGTATACTTAATAAATGTGTCACAATATGAAAAGAGTTGTAGTAGACCACAAAGCAACATGTAGATACACAGCAGCTGTTGACATTGTTGCTTAGCTCATCTCATAACTAACTGTAATAGATATAAAATGTAATTAGTTTGAATGAATATAATTGTAAAATTATATGCTAGATAGAAAGAAAGCATCAGCATCAGCTGATGAAAGCTACCACTGATATCAGCTGACCTGCTAGGATTATGGCTTAGCTTGACTTTGGGGTTTGAACAGAGGCAAAGTGATTTGCTTTGTTTTTATTATATATTACAGGTCGGGTAAGAGAACGTTTTGTATTCTAGGGCCTTCATTACAATTTGTCATGGCTCAGAGAATAGTCTGCGGTGGTGGTGGTGGATAAATTAGCAGCATCGTCTCACAGCATGAAAGCTCAACACCCTGCCAAGACCTTTCTGTAGGTAAATTTCAGTTTTAGGTTCTGCTACAATAAAAGGCTAAAAGACAAAGCAAATGAGTTCAGGCACAAGTGCTGCTCTGAAATGACACGAGAATAAGAGGTAGGGAAATCTGAATGACTGAAGCAAACTTTTTATATGAAATCTTTTCCCCAGCAAAATGAAGCAAAAATCCCATGTTGCCTCATAAGTGTCACAGTCCTTTAACAACTGAGCGCTTACTAACCAATTTTGTTTTGAACTAAAACCGCAGCCCTTAGTTTTACAATCTGCCATGAAATTTGAAAATGACTCATGAAATTCAGGCAAGCAGTTTTCCAGGAAATCATGCATGACAAAACACCATTTACAAAATATCACAATGATATTGTCAAGTTCAGCTGACCAAGTCGTCTGCGGTCTGAGGTTTTCTGTATGATGGCGTAAAGTGCAAACAAGAAGTAAGGGGTCTGGTTTTGGAATATGTTCACATGTTGCAGCAAGCGTGTTTTCCTTTGTATAGAATTAAGAGTTTGTTGCTGTTACCTTGTTGTTAAGACATGCAAAATTGTATAGTGAAAAATTATGGGAAAAGTTTAAGAGGTATTTTTTTTAAAAGTGAGTCAGGGCAGGAGGAAGGCAGGAGAAATCATCGCAAATGGGGAGAGGTGAGGCATAACACAGGGGAGGAGAAGTGCAGGTCAGACTGTATTCTGATGGAAGTGGCTCAGGCCTCCTGGGCTCCCAGTCAAAGCTTCCTCTGTTAGACCAGAGATCTGATGGTTCCCCTGAGGCCTGGGTCCTGGAAGTGGGCTGGCAAAGCAAATAAACAGAGATGACGTGCTCGTGCTCAACACCTTCACATATGTATACTCACACAAGTTGAAAAGAACACACACACATGCAATTATACACTAACACTAAGAGATGTACTTGTGGATGTGGGCAACACCATCACACTGTTAGGAGGAAGCCGACGTAAAGACGGGTTTTGTTTAATTTGTGGAGACAGAGATCATGGGAGTATTTCTGAACGACAAGCAGTTGTGTAGTTGTGTAAGTTGTGTAGTAACAATGGGTAGAAAAGTATGAACTTGTGTACTATGAATGTGCTTTGAATGCAGACTTTAAAAAAAAACCCACACAAAGGGCTTATGGAAAGAACACCTTATAAAAATGTCTTCAAAGAGTTGAACCACAAGAAGACTAGCAACACAGTGAAAATAAAATAAAAAATCTCAACAGAGAAAACGGACAATAGTGACTCTTAGAAGGATATATACAAAGATTTAAAGATGAATGTGGTTTCTTTCCAAAATTGTGCTGTGTTGTTCAGTCTTATTGTGCTAATGTGCTTCAGTATAATCCATCATCACACCGTTATACACACCACAGCCAGCTGAGTTTCTGAACTGCCTGCGACTGTGAGACTTGCTGAGCAAATAAATCCTTTACATCACAGCGGATGCTCATGTTGTAACATAGTTGTAACACATATAAGCCCCATCACTAAGAAGCATCCATCAAAATGACAAGATGTACACACGTATATTCACACATTAACAGTCTCTTGTCCCATTATGTCAAGGAGCTGTTGACCTCCACTGAGCTCCACTTCCTGTGTTCCTCCAACAAGAGTCCCAAGAGGGAGAACTCTAAACTAACAACAACCTTCATCCCTGTCTTTAAACCTCCTCTTATCAATGTCCACCTCCTTTATTTTTATTTCTTGGCATTTCCTGCCACGTGTTAACATTCCATATCTTGGCACTCTGAGGCGAGACATGGGAAAAAAGATGAGACTCATTTCCAAAGACAATGCTAAGGCCTATTACCTATTCTTACCTTTATAAATTCTGCAAAACAACAGCACTCAGTTAAATGATTGTGACTTGTAATGCACAGTGACTGCAGCAATATTCATGGTAAGTGTCATACACACTCCGACCTCCTATCAGGACCATTGCACTGTTCTCTCTATGTGCTACGAGTAATATCCTCTGTAGGAATTTCCCACCTGTAAATGCAAAAATAAATCAAGGTTCTGTCGGATTTAAAAACATAACAATGATCATTCCCCCCTTGGAAGGAGAGTAAAGTACATAATCTTCAGTGTAAAATGATCCAGTCCCAGGCCTGCCTCTGGAAACTGTCCTCGAGTTTCTTCCAATTCCACCATGCTGGTTTTGGCAACAGCTCCCACAGCAGGCTGGGATCCTACATGGTCATGCCTGTACCCCTTGCTGGGCAGGAAGCTGACGGGTCAGCCACCCGTAGCAAAACTGACTGTTAGCAGAAGATGGACAGAACCAAAGTTTGTATGATATAATATGGAGAATTTATGACATGCTGGAGGTTGCATTTAAACAAAGCTAAAATATCAACAGACACCGCTGAGTCATATCAAGCTTTCTGGGAGTTTTTTTGTTTGTTTTTTTTTTAATAGTTTTTGCATTGCTGTCTTTTAACCTCCTAAAATTAACAAGAATTTGGGGAATCTTGTCTGCAGGATCTGTGAGTATCAATCGCAGATCATTAATCAAGGTCTTTTATTGGAGAAGCACAAACCATGTAGTGCCCAACTGAATTCCAATGATTTGTGTATGGTAATTAATTGTCCTCTAGATACACAAGCTGTCAAAAACAGCAGCCAGCTGTCACAGTTAATTACATCCGCACTGACAGTACATCAACAAAAGCCAAAAGAGGCTGCCCAAATCCTGTCCAGACCTCTCCATCACCCATGTATTTTCTTAATACTACTAATTACAAGATAAAGTATTTATATTTTATTGTAGACTTGGAGAACCAGAAACGTCAGTGGTGTAGGCCAGCTAACACAAAGTAGTACATGTAGGCCTGTCAGTGAGTTGTGGATGAACCGGGGTCATAACAAGGCCATGGGTTCATTTAAGCTAACTTCATAGGGCAAAACACATAATCAAAACATAAACATCCAAATGATGCCACTCCTTTAATATAAACTTTTCAATCCAACACAATAACAGTGGAAATTTGATCCAAAAACTGACTTCAAGCTTTCATTAAAAATCTACTGAACACTGCATTGTTGTGGCTGCTTATTTGGTTTAGTTGATTCATTGTTTATGACTGTTAAGAAAACACTTGAAGAAATGCTATTTTCTATTTTTTCAAGAAAATTATGAAACTGTACTTTTATCTGTATTTGTGTGCTTTATGGGATACGCTTTCCGCCCCAATCATAGTACAGAAACAGCTTTGTAAAGGATTACTAATGATCTTCTGATGGCAGCTGATTCTCTTTTTTTTTAACCATTCTCATCCTTCTTGATCTTAGTGCAGCTTTTGATACCATTTCTCTTAATATCCTCCAGAACACATTAGCATCCACTGGCATTAGTCATACCCCCCTTGCCTGGGTCACCTCATATCTTTCAGACTGAACTCAGGTTATCCCATTTAAATCCCACTCTTCAAGTTTTTTTTCCTGTTTCTGTTGGTGTGCCCCAGGGTTCAGTATTAGGAACTCTTTTATTCATTATCTACATGCTCCCTCTTGGCCATATAGTCAAAGAATATAACATAAATTTTCATTTTTATGCTGATGACACCCAGCTCCACATTTCCTCTAAACCTAATTCATCCCTTCCACCTATCTCCTTCTCGAACCGTCTTATGGAGATTAGATCATGGTTCTCCTCCAATTTTCTCAAACTTAACAGTAATAAAACATGTTGGTACAGCCTCTATCTTAACCAAACCTCACAGTTTCTCCATTAATATTGAAAATCCCCCCATCATTCCTTTCCCTCAGGTAAAATGTATGGGTGTCATATTTGATAGTACTCTCTCATTTCAGTCTGCTGCTGCTATTCTTGTCAATAGTCTTATTACTTCCTGGATCAATTATTGCAACTCCCTCTTATTTGGTCTCTCCAATAAGTCCCTCCATAAACTTCAGCTTCTTCAGAATTCTGCAGCTTGGGTCATAACTCGCACTCCCTTAAGAGATCATATTACCCCAATTCTTGAACACCTTCACTGGTTGCCCATAGAAGCTAGGACAAACTTTAAAATCTTAGTTCTGATACTGAATACAGATTTCATTTGTTGTCAAATCTTATTTATTGTTTTGCTATTTAAATTTTTGCAATCTACTTTTAATCTACTGTTTTATTTATTTATTTTTCTCTGTAAGGTCACCTTGGGTTTTAAATTCAATTCAATTCAATTTTATTTATATAGCGCCAAATCACAGCAACAGTTGCCTCAAGGCACTTTACATTGTAAGGTAGACTCTACAATAATACATACAGTGAAGAACCCAACGATCATATGACCCACTATAAGCAAGCACTTTGACGACAGTGGGAAGGAAAAACTCCCTTTTAACAGGAAGAAACCTCCGGCAGAACCAGGCTCAGGGAGGCGCGGCCATCTGCTGCGACCGGTTGGGGTGAAAGAAGGAAGACAGGATAGAGACATGCTGTGGAAGAGAGCCAGAGATTAATAACAAGTATGGTTGAATGCAGGGAGATCTATTAACACATGGTGACTGAGAAAGGTGACTGAAAAGGAAAAACTCAATGCATCAAGGGGGTCCCCCAGCAGTCTGAACCTATCGCAGCATAACTAAGGGAGGATTCAGGGTCACCTGATCCAGCCCTAACTATATGCTTTAGCAAAAAGGAAAGTTTTAAGCCAAATCTTAAAAATAGAGATAGTCTCCCGAATCCAAACTGGAAGCTGGTTCCATAGAAGAGGGGCCTGAAAACTGAAGGCTCTCCCTCCCATTCTACTTTTAAATACAATAGGAACAATAAGTAAGCCAGCAGTGTGAGAGCGAAGTGCTCTAATGGGGTGATATGATACTACAAGGTCATTAAGATAAGATGGGGCCTGATTGTTTAAGACTTTGTATGTGAGGAGCAGGATTTTGATTTTTAGAAAGGCGCCTTCAAATAAAACTTTTTCAGCTGGAGATTTTCCATATTTTCTCCCACTGTCCAAAGAGATATTTCTTAGGGTAGTTTGTGAAGTGTGTAAGAAAGTTGTTGGGTGATCATGAAGGTTACTGTGCTGTTGATATCATAGTTGGTTAAAAGTCATGTGACCCCTGTCATTGCATTTTTAATCAAAAGGACTATTTAGCTGCTCTTTGTAGGGCTAAAAAAACACTGAGGATATTACTAAAGTTGACAGGATTCATTTTTGAGGTCCAAACAGTCCATACATGTGGACACATATGAATCAGGGTAAAAGAGTCATATTTAATGTTGCTTCCTACTCTGGACGCAAGCTCTCGTTAAAATGTGCCACTTTGGGTTAATTACATTCTTTGGGAAGTCGTTGTTTCCCCTTAATGCTTTCTTCATAGTGTCTGTGGGAAAAAGAAGCATCATTTGAAGTTCAGCAGGCAGCTGGTCCTGATTGACACTGCAGTTTAAAGGTTGTTGTAAAAGGTTGTGACCATTCCTGGCCGCAGCAAATCTTGTGGAGGATGGAACAATATTCATCTGCATGAAATGAAGATGGAAAAGGTAGACACCTCATCAGGTTTCTTGGCTGGAGAGCAACAGCAGGCCAGCAACATGTCAGTCTGAGCAGATGAGAGAGGGAGACAGATTATGTCAACAAGTAGTAATCCTATGGAGTACAAGAGCTGATAGGACGGGCTGTATATAAATTGACATGTTTCAAATCACAGATCTAATATAGGCAGAGTGAAGCAAAGTGCACTGAGAGGACATGAAAAAAACATGGAGAGGGTGCTTGCTAACATCATGGTTTGGTTCGCTTATAAATCCTGACTGACATTAAAAGGCTGCACCATTACTGGATGGCATCCAAGCCCTCACACAGACTCTCCTGCACATAAGACCATATATACAGCTGTATTCTATATTCTCACAGACGTGAGCATACATGCTTAACATTGTTTTGGCAGCCAGATCCCAACATTTTTTTCTTTCAATTAAATGACACTAATTGCTAATATTTGGTGCCAATATAAAACGTTTCTAGCCAACTAAATTACACTACATCTTCTAAAACTATTATATATAATGAAGAGAAGGAGAAACACACTCGGATTCCCAGCGCACAAACTTTTACATTCACACACACAAAGCTCGGACAGATTCCAGTTTAATGGAGTGTGTTTTAGAAGCTGTGTCATGCCGACCGACATACTTTCACATTCCAAAACAAAAACACACGGGTCACTTCTTCCTCCACCCTCAACTTCTTGTCCAGACGCCTCAGCCTCCGCTGTCCCACCCACCAGAGACACCCAGGGGAGAGCTGCTCAGACTGGCGTGCTGCTTGTATATGTACAGTTTACAGATGTGTAGTGAGTTCAGTTAGTATTCATTATTGCTGACCAGATTCTGTTGCCATTCAGATTTGTTTTTCTCTGCACATTTATATCGTAACTCCTCAAATACAACACACACATCAAAGGTGATAGATATGTTTCAGTGAAGACTGACAAACATGGGTTTCATAGAGAAGTTCAAACATCGTTTACTCCCACAACTCATTCCATGTGACATAGATATGGAGAGAGAGGGTTTATGAACATCTTAGGCCATTCAACAAGTACTTGTGAAGTCCAAAACTTTATAAACTCAACTGTACTTTACAGATTATCAGCACTATTATCATGAAAATATGTTTTGTTATGAAATTAAAATATCTCAGTCAAATATACTTACAAGTGGGTACTGTATATCTTCCAATAGTAGCCCCGGTGTTTATTCAAAAAATTATTCGGCCGGCCCGGTGTTTAAAAGAGATCGGCGGTTGTTGGAGACCGGCTGTTATTCCCTTCTCAGACTGAATTGTCACGGAAATGAGAGGGAAAGAGGACCCAGGCGTGGTTTTTAGACTGAGGTGAAAAGATAGTGTGTTTACTTACAGTGCTCCAAAATGTATTCCAACAGTTCACAAATAATGCAGTTCCCAATTGTGCTCCTCCTTTGCCCCCGAGTGTCTCCTTGTCTGTGGTAGCCCAGTGCACGAGTGGTGCTCCCCGAAACTTCTCTCCGCCCGACTCTCCTCGAGAGGAAGTAAAAGACCAGAAAATCACAGTTAGCAGTTCCAGTTCAGTATAATAATCCACTTCGATAGTTGCTGCATCCAGCTTAAATGCTGCTGGTCTTAGATGATGGCTGATTGGAAACAGCTGGCCGAGTGATGAGATGCGGGAGGACCGACGACAGCGTGGAGGGACTTCCGGGTCGAAGGTCACTTATTGGAGCCCGGCGTCTATTTGTCATGACATGTTTTCAAACCGGCGTTTATTAGAAATGGGCGTCAATAAGAGACGGGCCACTATTAGAAGATATACAGTAAATAATGCTCAAAAATGAAAATTATTAAAGACATACCATTAGATGATATATAAAGGACACAGTACTTGAGCTATCACTAGTTTTTGTGTTGTTTTTTTACAGGGAAGTATGCAATCATACTTGGAATGTATGATTGCACATGGTTCTCCATGCTTCTTAAAGGACATTTCAAAGCTCTCCCTTGGATGTTGGCTGACTTTTGTTCTGTTCTTTGTCAAGATGATCCCACACTGCTTCGATAATGTTGAGGTCCAGGCTCCAAGCAGCCCAGTAGATGACTGGTAGTATTCCACTGTGTGTTTTTCTCTCCAGCTAAGCTTTTACTGGATTTCCAGTGTGTTTAGGATCATTGCCATGCTGAAAAATGAACCTGTTGCCTATCAGATGCTTTCCAGATGCCATTGCATGGTGAATAAAAATCTGATGATACTTATCTGCATTTCTAATTCCTAAGATGTTGACAATGCAGCTGCAAACCAGTGAGAGCCGACACCATGTTTTACAGATGGCTGTAGACAAATACTGTTGTACTTCTCTCCCGAGCTCTTCTTCACATTTTGACAAGGATTTGAAATAAAAAAGGTCACATTTGGATTCATTCAGTTTGTTCTTGACAAGCAAAAAGATCTTTCCTGTGAAAATACAAGGTACAAGGACTGGACTAAAACTGAGTGAAAAAGCAGCCAATGTTCAAAAAGAAACTGAAAGACTTTCAGAAAGCCTGAAGAACTACTGCTCAAAAGCACATTAAAAATTTCCAACAATGGCTTGTTCTTTTGAATCTAAAGAAGTAAGATGGGCCTCCAGACTTTTGCAATGTGATTGTTTAGTCTAATTTGAGTTCAAGGTTGGTCTTTAAAGGAAGACAAGAACAAAACTGATGTTGGGCTGTTGATTTTATTGCTTAATGCTTATGGGAATGCAATTAGTTGGTCAGGTAGGAACTGTTCCAGGATTTCACCCTGTGGGGAGTATGAACAGCTTAGCTAAAATTCCAGAGAAATACATCTGCAAACAGGGTGAAAGTGTGCAGTGTGTCAAAGCCATACATGTAAAGTTCATAGTGGCTGTTACAGTCCCTAAATTACTGGCTCAGAGGAACCCATAACATATGAGAAGCCACAAGCTGGTGGGAGTTCAAAGCAAATTTAATGATGCAAAACCCGAACACAAATAAGGGAGATGGGAACCCCGGCCAAAACAAACAAGTGAGAGAGAAGGTCTTGAACCAGCCAAGTACTGCTTCTTTGGATTCTTCCTTCTGTCCTAAAACAAAAAATACTCAACAGTCAATGATTAACACCACAACCAAAAACATGTCTGCTGGTAACTCAGCTAATAGCTAACAAAACAAATCTGCAAAAACAGCTCAGGATTAAAGCTGATGCAGTGGTGCTGGTGAGTCAGACACTCCACGCCTCTGGCTTTCCATATATGATCGTCAACATGCGCAACCAATGAGAAAGAATACATCTGAATGAGAAATGATCAAATTGTTTCAAGAAAAGAAAGTAAAAGAGTCATAAGATTTTCAAATCTCACCTTGATGTTTTAAGATTGAGAAAGATAAACAGAGCATAGAGGGGTGTGTATAGTTTTATGCATGCACTTTTCTTTGGTTGTGCACCATGTTTTTTCCTCTACTTTTACAAACCTATAGGTTACTGAAACAAATAAATAGGGTTGTTAAGCCATATGTGTAGTCCTAAATTACAGCTGTTCTAAAGTCGATCAGAAACAGATCCACTTTAATCTTCAAGCTAAATAAACTTTTTAGCTGTTGTCATGCCAACGATATATAAATCCAAGAAACCCTCCTGCTCAGACATACATCTGCATCACATTAGCCTAACTTAGATCACTGACTGAGTGATTGACTGACGGATTGAATGAGTGACAATCTTCATCTCAGTATTCACTTTCCTTTCTCCACCTCAGCTCAGAGCCTGGCTTTATACATCCCTCTCAACACTCCAAGCTACAGGCTGCAGATTAAAGCCACTCTCATCTGGATCTCATCAGTTTAGGCTGGCCTCGCTATTTTATAGGTTATTTTTCATTCAAGAGGGGGAGGGGGGATCTTGTAGTGATTTAAGGTTACACTGCATGGAGGCTGGAGGAAAATAAAAGCAACTTATTGTCTTGAGGGGACCTTGAATAAAGCAGCATGCTAAATCCCCTCCGGTAACAGCTTGTAGTTTTCAGGATAGGAGTTGGGAATTCATCCGTGTTTCTTCAAGCATGCATGTGTGATATTTGTTGCATGCTGTGCTGCTCCAATTTCTGAGCCATTTCCTCTGTTTTTTTCCAGCTGTGATGCTTGTAACATGTGGTGGATTGTTGTGGGATTGCTGAACGAGTGTCATTTCCAAACACCCTAAATCAAGTATGAGAGAATTTCTTGACCAACAGTTTTTGTGCAATGCTGACTTCAGAAAAAAAATATGCATTACGAGACTTCTAGGGGTTTGCATCACAAAAGCATTCTGTAAACAACTTTTTAGAAGTTTTTTATTTCATTTTATTAATGTTTTATTCAGAGTTCAAAGTTCAAGTACTGTGAGTAAAATTCAGAATAAGAAATTAGTGTAGCTTGTAGCTTTTTAAACTGGGGTGAAACTGAGAAAACAGACCAGTAGCCCTCAGCCAGCTTTGACAATCTGCGGAAATCTGAGCTTGTTGCTCATTTGTCAGCACATTGCCAAAATGAGCTTGACTACAACACATGTGGTTGCAGTGACACAAATAGAAACAGACTGTGATAGAAAAATGGTGAAAGAATCAGCAGAAAGAAAAATTGACTGAACTCCAAGTATTGTGCAATATGCGCAAAATATGCCAGTAGTACTTTAGTATATAGAAGTTGGTTACTTTTTCCCCCCCCTAACAAATATGCATTTAATTGTAGGTTTAGTTATTATTACAGTAGTTAGTTAGTAAGTTGACTCAAAGGCTTATTATTTGTAAAGGATGGCCTCTCTCATTTCCAGTACTGTTTTGATGCAGGTTAATAATGCGTATAAAGTAAAGTGCTCTCACCTTTTTAGTGTTTTGCTGCTGCCAGTGCAGATACCAGCAGCTGAACACATTCCTCTAAATGATGATGTGTTAGTTGTGACTGTCAGTGGCACTGTGTCATTGTTGTCCTCACTTTTATCCTCAGCTGCACTTACACAGTTGGTTTACCATGCTGCTTGCTTATAAAACTGCAATGCGGAAATTATTCAATTTCATTACTGCCCTCTGAAGCAAAGTTTTTTTTTTTTTACGTTACTAAGCAGATTTTGCCTCTTGGCTCTTTAGTAATTAAAATAGCCAATTTTACTTGATTGACAGCAAATCACATTTGCATAGAAGTGTATCATTCAGGCCTGTTTTTCATTCGTGCGATGTGCTTACTTTTTGATTCTGACTATTTGTGTGAGAGCAGCATACAGTTCAAATGCAGATTCATTCATTATAGTTATCCCATTTTTACTGTTTCATTTACCACTCTGTAATTGTCTAATTACGTGATGTAACAAAGTCCACCTCCACAGATACATTTGGTTTCTCATTTTGCTATAAAAAACTGTAGAAGTGCTGGTTTGCAGACTTTTTATTACATATGGAGGTTTGCTGTTTCCCTTTGAGCGAATCGACATCTGACTATGGCTGTTTATTTATCTAACAGATATACCTGCGGTGTCACTCTTCTCATGTATAAAAAAAAATAAATAAAATTAATTAAAATGGCTTTTCTTACTGATCTGAAAATGTTGTTGATTATTCTCTTTTTTCTTCTTTCAGGAGGAAATGCTGTAAAGGATTCAGGTTTGTGATGGGCCAGTGCATACCTGAAAGTAGGTAAACCATTCGCTCTATCACCTAAGCTTTGCTCATAAACTCACACATCTGGATCCACATGTTTCAAATCTGATGCAATTTTGTTTTTTCTAAAGCAGTTTATAAACATAACAAATTGTACAAAACATAATGTGGAACACCTTTGTCAGTTTAGCAGTCCTTTCAGACCGCTCCAGTCCCCTTTAACAAACGGCACATAACAAAATAACACTGTCTTGGCACAGACAACTGACAACTGTGATTTTCCATAATAAACATCTGATGCTTGTGAAAGTTGTCAGCTATCATGGCCATTATCTCATGGGCTGGTGAAAAGCACTGACAAACAATTTAGTTTCTTTCTAAAACTATAAACCTGTGCTTACAGATGGTAACAATGATTCGCATCAGCCACTAGAAGGTGCTGTTCTTCCATGACAACATGAAGGACGGATGCATTTTAACCCGAAAGCTTTCCGAAATTATTTGGGAATAGTTGATATTCCCAAATAATTTAGGCGTTTCCTGCAGCAGGTTCAAATTTGAACTTGAGCCAACTTGAGCAACAATAACGTCATAATAAAAGCAATATAGAAAAAAAGAACAAATGTCAGTGCTTACCTCTGTTTCACATGTCATTAAAATCTCTAATTGCTGTGGTGCTTACAGCCCTAGCCAGAGGCTATAAGTGAGGCACAGAAACACAGAGAAGAGATAAAATAACAGTGCATTTTAATGGTTCAGTTTAATGGTTCCTTTGGCCTCGTAGCACACAAGTTTAATGCAGTCTGATGTAGGATTTCAGTTTTATCCTATACTAACTACCACATCTGTTGAAAATCAGAGGAGGAGCTCATAGGAGAGCTGCTACTCCATCGCATTGTATGTAGCCAGTTGAGGTGGTTCTTGGGTGCCTCCTAGATGAGATGTTTTGGATATGTTGTACCAGGAGGAGACCCTGGAGCATACCCAGGACATGCTGGAGACATTAAGTCTCGTGCCAGGTTTCCTTGTTTCATCACTAGAAGAGCTGAAAGAGGTGTTTGGGGAGAGGGAGGTCTGGGTGGCTCTGCTTTGACTGCCCCTCGCAGGATGTTAATACAGATAAACAGCAGAAGAACAAGCAAGCAAGCAACTCTAGGTTGCAGTGGGGTATATAAACTCCAACATTGATTGTGAGTTGCCATTAGATACTGTAAAAACTCCACAGCTTGTTTGTGTTGAATATGGAGGAAACGCCAAATACTTACAGATATGAGTTACATGAGACTATTTCAGACTGTATCAGTAATAAAAATAATGAAATGGCTTACATGGAAATTTTGTACACTACTTTGTATGTGATTTGCTTGTATGTGTTTTTATATGTTACACCTATCCCACTGTGATATGTGTAAAGCCTTATTGAGATGTTTCGTCATTTGATATGAAACCGTATGAATGAAACAAAGCAATGAAGCTGTATAAAATGCTCATAGCACACTCTGTTGGCTCCTCTCTCTGTAGGTGTGGATGTGTGCGCTGCGTCACCGTGCGAGCAGCAGTGCACTGATAACTTTGGACGAGTTGTCTGCACATGCTATTCTGGATATCGCTTTGACCGAGAAAGACACCGCAACCACAAATCTCCATACTGCCTGGGTCAGTTTAGATTATAAGTATCTCTGGGATAAATCATTTAATATGCTTTTGGCACATGCTATTTGTCCTTCACTGCACCACACTTCATTGTTCTTGAAATTGATCTAAGTAACAAGCGTGGTGTGGAACTAAACAGATTAAATAGCTCCCTCTTGTGGTTTTGTGCAGCAAGACATTTTCTCTCTATTACCATAAAGCAATTGATCAGCTTTCTGGACTTAGACCAGGACCTGGAAAGGTTACTGTGAAAAGCTCTTAATTACAGTTAAGACCTCAAAGTGACTTTCGTCTTTTAAATTTTACAACAAAAGATGAACCTGAAAACACACAAATGTACAGAAATTACTATGTGCAAATTGAAATATATATTCAAATTGACTGTAAACTTTAATTCTACTACTCTCTTCCCTTTTCTGTCTTTATCCCACAAAAATATAAAGACATTGATGAGTGTGAGGCCCCAGGCAACAGTCTGTGTGACCACGAGTGCGTGAACACAATGGGCAGTTTTGAGTGTCGCTGTCGCAGTGGTTACATACTTGCATCGGATCAACGCTCTTGCATCCCCATACACAACTGTAAGTTTCTGTGCCACTGTAACTGGTCATTGCATAATTTGGACCTTGTGGGGTTTTTTTTGTTTGTCTTCTATTGTTCCCGCTCTCTTTCGTTCCATTTAGTTTTACAGAACTTTCATCAACCTGTGTTGTTCTCAGATGTGCTTATAAATAAATTGACTTGACTTATATCGCTGTAAAGAAAACTTGTAGTTCTGTTCTTTTAGGCCTTTTGCTGTTTGAAATAAGATATCACTTCCAGCTGGTGGTAGGGCAGATTATGTTATGACAAAGATAGCCGATTAACTTTTAATATCAAATCATGTAATTTTATGTGAGGTTGAATAGAAGACGGTTGTTTCAATAACTCAGTGCATCTGTGAGTAGATGACATGACAGACCCAAATTTAAGATGCAAAGCCAGACAAAGTAAATGACAAGAACCTGTTTTATTAGCAGATGCAAGAAACAAAAAGAAAAGAAATTCATTTTAAAAATACAAAAAAAAAATACATGGTCAAAGAATGAAAATAAAACCAAACCAAAAACAGGGGCATAAGGAGCAACAGGAAAAACAAACACAGAGCAAACACACTGGCAACTGATAGACGGAAGACGGGAAGATATAAACCCAAGGTTGAAAACATGGAGATCAGACACAGGTCAAGGCAAAACACAGAAGAAAAGAACCAGGAAACATGGAAGGAAAGCAGATACTGCAAGATAAGGCACACAAGTCAGAACAATTACCAAAATAAAACACGAAGTGGAAAATTTGAAGTTAAACAGTCACTTGACAGACATAAAAGAGAGACAAAAAAAGTAGTATCAAACAAAATTACAGTACTTCTTGTGGTGGTATTTAAACTCCAAGGAATTCAAAAAACTGACTGAACTTCTTTTTGTTGTTGTTATGTAACAGCATGCAGTACAGTTTGAGAAAATGTTTTTTTCTTTTTTTCTTTTTTTTGCAGTGAGTTCATCAGGGAAGTCAGACACCTTGATGAGTTTTGGTACCTGCTCATTCACTTGTCAAGATTTTATGAACATGAAAAATAGTTTACTCCAGCTGAAACTCAAGCTGGGAAATACACACTCACCCAACCAGGTAATATCTTTATGTTATCGCAATTAAACCAAATGACTGAATCAAGCATTCATTTCTGAACTCTTTCAGTCAGTCAGTCAGACCATTTATTGTAAATGATGGTGGCAAAGGAAAAAGACGTAATAGTTGCAAAAAAAATGAGGATTTCAAAGAAGTTGTAGTTCAATAAACTACAAAGAGCAAACACAGTCAAACTGTCAATATGTGTTGGACCACACATCTGACCTTTAAATTCATTTTAGTTGCACTTTCTTCTACTGTTTTGAAGGTACCTGGCCTGGCCAACAGCAGTAATAAACCGAGTCAGGGACGAGCAGGAAAAAAACCCGATGGCCCGTGCCTTTCTGGTCTTCCTGGCCCTCCAGGAGCGCCTGGTGTCCCAGGTAATGTGAAACTGATGGAGATCTTAGAGACAGAAGCTCCAGACTAGCTACAGGTCGTTGACCCAGTGTTTTGAGTTTTTGTACTTTTATTTTTGTTCTCATCATGATTTAGAACTACAAGTATTTTTGTTTTTGTTTTGTATTTCTATTTCTCCAGTTCTTCTTGGTTTGTGATTTTCTAGTTTTTAGTTTTGGTTTCCATACTCCCTCTGTGTCTAGTCTGTGTCTCTGTGCCTGCCCTGGTCCCACATCTCTGTGTTCCCTCTGTTGCAGTGTCTGTGTGTGAGTGTCTGTAAGTTCAGTTGGTGCTTTTTCTGTTTTACGTTGAAGATCCGTGTCTTATAATCCTTGTTAATATTTCCAGTTTAAGTTAGTTTTCTGTTTTTTTACTGTGTTGCAAGAAATCTAAGTTTGAGTTTATTTTCCACCTCCTTGAGTCTGCACTTTGGGTCCACCACTCCTACCTGCGCACAGTACATGTCAGTATTACAAGGGAGAATATTTTGGCTTGTTACCATTTTAAAAGATTTTCTGGAAAATAATCAAATGAAATTTTCTGAACAAATAAAAACAAAATACAAGAAAAAATGCTCTAATTTACACAATGTGTTGTGATGCTATGTGCTATGATATTTATTATATGATTTATATTATTCTGATGCTATTCACTCTCAAAATCTAAAGGTTAATATTTTCCATACCAGGACACCCAGGGCAACCTGGAATGAGAGGTGCCCCTGGGGAGAGGGGCCCTCCTGGACCTCCTGGCCCTCGGGGAGACATGGGACCAATGGGTCCAGAGCCTGACCTAAACCATATAAAGAGAGGCCGCAGGGGGCCAGTGGTAAGAAAATAAACTGGCACCATAATTTAGGTGTTCTCACAGGCTTTATCTCCTCAATCAGTTCATAAAGCTAATAACTATTTTCCACTGGCACAGTGACAGAGCTGGTGCTGGGACACATCCAGTTCTGTCTTGGTGTTTGTAGAGAATTGTTATTAATCCATTTCCAGAGGATTAGCAAATAAATCCTACAAGTAATGTTGGTAGCATAAGTTGCAGTATTTACTATGGTAAGACTCAATTTGCAGACTGTACCGGCAATTCACGATTCTTTTCTTTGTTTTTGCAATAGAGCCTCCAATAGCCACTGATATCAGTAGTCACTACTTGGGACAAGCAAATTTGTTTTCCTTGTGAAAATCTGTTCTGTGTCAGGCACCAGCACTGCATCAGTGGAAAGAGGGAGCTCAAAGATTAATAGATGAACTGTATGATAATAAGTTGAAGCAGGTTGCTGTTGCTGTGATTAAAAGGAAACCTGCTGTTCTTAAACCCATCTCTCAATCTTTTATATAGGGACCACCCGGGGCACCAGGAAGAGATGGATTAAAGGTCGTTATGGCAACTTTATTTTGCTTATGCGTCTTTGTATGCTTTTGTGTCACCATCGTTAGTTGCCATCTTGTACCTGTCTGTGTCTGTCTGACGTGTACACTGGCTCACACATTTCAAATGCACTGTTACTACAGCCTGCTCTGAAAAACAAAGTTAATGACGTTGATTTTTAAGTGTTTTTTATACAATATACCTCCTCTCACTATTCTGACATTCAAACTCAGCAATGATGCTGTTCCCATGCATGAAGCTACAGTACACTCTGTTGTGAGTCTTGTTGTCTATGGAAGCAAGCTGAATACAGTTTGAAAGAGTAAAACTCAAAATATGCCGTTTCTCATCTACAGGGTGACAGAGGAGCTCCAGGTCCCAGAGGTCCACCTGTAAGTTTATGATTTGGATTAAAACAGACTATATCAATGATGGGCATAACCACTGTGAAATCACCTACCGGCTTACGAAGCCCCGGTGTGAAGCTTTAGTCTAAGCATTTTAGGTGCTAGAAGTGATCATTTTTGGATAAAAGGGTGAAACTAAGACTGGCAAGGTTGGTTAAAAAGCTGCATCCACACACCTTATGTGTGCATCATTCAAACAGTCAATACCTGCTAGTTAGTGCAATGTAGCATAAAAATAACATACAAAAACGTCACCACTAAAACTGTAACACACACTTTTTGGAGAGTCTGTTGTACAATTAGACCATATTATTTAACAGATAATTTCACTGAACATATTTTGAAAGGACCAAATGCCACAAACACGGGCAATTGGTCTATTTCAGTGACTTAAATTAGCTGAGGTAAATGCTAGCAGACAGTTACTTGCTAAATCCCTCTGTAGCTGCACCCATTTAAATTTCTAGAAGAAATTTAAACGGGTGAGCTTACATGAAAAGGGTAAACTAGTTATGGGTCCTAACTGACATTTGGAGTAATGATTAAGTGACCACTCAAGGAGCTGCACCGTTTCGGTGCCTTCAGCTTTTGCTTAACTTTTCAGGTTGCATGTGCACAATTAATTAACTAACCAATCGGTTTCTCGCCTGCCTCTAGGGTCCACCTGGCTCCTTCGACTTTCTTCTGCTAATGATGGCTGACATCCGAAATGACATAATTGAACTGCAAGAGAAGGTGTTTGGGGAGCAGCGGGGCATCTCTCTGGACAGTCCTCCTCATTCCAGCGGGGAAGCAGATTTTATCGAGTGGGGCTCTGGAAAAGGAGATCACATGCTCAATACCTGACCTCTAACGTCCACCTCAGAGTAACAATTACTTGATCCCAGCACACAACATATCAATCCTGACTCTTTGTTTAGAGGATAACAGATGCTGGTGGTCAAAGTGTTAGCATGTACATAATTCCTAACCTCATGGCTGGGATGAGCCTTGCTTGAACTCTCAACAATGGTACAGACAGTAAAACAGAGCAACCAAAATTTTCATGTGGATGTGAGAGTGAAGGGTGTGCGTGCAGGACATGGAGTGAGAAAGATGCAGCGTGAGCCTTTATGTCTGAGTCTCTGAGCTGTGCCTCTGAGCAGAACCACTTCAAACGACGGACTTTATCGTCTACATCTCTTCCTGTTCCTGAGTCTGTTCACGAAAGCTCTGCTGTGCCACTCACAGTTTGCCTCCAGGGAACTGGTATGAGGACCCAGGCCCTGCGCTGTTACCCTCCTCAGCACCTGCCTGTGGCATCCAGCCATGAACTCTGACTGTGCAGCTAACCTCTGAGGGGGTCTTCAGAAAATAAAGATATATGAGTATGGTATTGTTAAAAATGTAAAATTAAAGAAGCTCAATTTTAATAAGAAACATTTAACAATAGAAATCACCTGGTATGTACCACTTAGAAATAATATGAAGTGATATAAATGATTTTGAAAAGTAAAAAAGGACACGTAATAATCTTTAAAGTCACTTGTTTCATGGGTTCATTATGAACATATTCAATAAGAATGTTGAACATTTTTCAAGTTTGAGCCAGCAAGACAGACAAGAAGAAGGCTGGTCATTTATTTTATTTTATTTTATTTTTTAAGGTAATTATGAAAGGGTAAACTCAGTGTGTGTCAAAGTTTGTCTAAATGTAGTTGTTTTGTAGTTTTGAATTTGAATTTGTCATCCATCAGTTCCAAAGGATGTACTAATTATTGTAGCAAAAGTTACAAAGGAGAATGAGAGCCACATTAAAAAAACATATATTATTGATTATTTTGAGAATAAAGTCAAAATGTGGAGATTACAGTTGTTTTGAGACAAACAAGCTGCTATACTCTCTACAAAGTGCCTTGCTAGATGAGTTAGTGAAATAAGTTGATCAGTCATCTTATCGTGTCTTGTGATACAACATACATCCTGTTTATTGTAACCATTGAGACCCATGCATCTGTCCATTGCCAGCCATTTCATTAAGTACACATCCACACTGTTTGTGTGTTTTTTTCCATCTGACCAGATGCAGCTTTATGCACCTTATACTGATTACGATACTGTGTTTATGTGCTAAAGGAGCGATAATTCCCTTCTAAAACCTAACTAAAACAGTTTCTGAAATATGTTTTTACTAGCTTATCTACACAATGCATTTTATGGAGGGTATAACAGCCATGGCAGTTCGTCTTGAAACTGCAAATACTATATATAT
>VURO01027519.1:0-12393 GCA_015108175.1 Pelvicachromis taeniatus
GTGAGAAGTTCGGCCATCCGGGAGGAGCTCAGAGTAGAGCCGCTACTCCTCCACATCGAAAGGAGCCAGTTGAGGTGGTTCGGGCATCTGATAAGGATGCCTCCTGGGCGCCTCCTGGGTGAGGTGTTCCGGGTATGTCCCACCGGGAGGAGGCCCCGGGGCAGACCCAGGACACGCTGGAGAGATTATATCTCTGGGCTGGCCTGGGAACGCCTTGGTGTTCCCCTGGATGAGCTGGAGGAGGTGGCTGGGGAGAGGGAGGTCTGGGCTTCTCTGCTTGGGCTGCTGCCCCCGCGACCCGGCCCCGGATAAGCAGCAGAAGATGGATGGATGGATGGAAGTTATGGTGCTTTTAGTATGAAATTAGTGGCAGGACTTCTAAAGATGTCCTGTGAGATGAGGCATTAAGGCGTTAGCAGCAGATCTGTGAGTCCTGCATGTTCCACGGTGTGAATGGGCCTGAAGCGTAGGGGAGACTGGGTTTCACCACATGACAGAGGCTGAAACAACACAAGTTACGTTTGGGAACAAGTCGATCCTGGCCTAAGTGACTGTGACATGAGCTGCAGGAAACGCCAGGTTGTTGCTCCTGAAGGAGTTTCTACAAGTTCCTAAATTGAAGAACTTACTGTGTTTTTCCTCGATGGACTTCGTTTTCACTCGGTGAGTTCAATAAAGACATGAAAGGCCCAGCTGGCTGCCCGTGTGTTAGTTTAGGCCGATGGTTTTAAGCCTGCGTCTGTTATTTAGATGGAGATCACAGCACATTTTGAGAGTAATCGCTGCTGAAATCCTGCTGATTCTCCAGGATACTTTTTCTTGGATCTCTCTGATTTCTGAGGAAGCTCAGACGCTTCAATGCGTGCCGCAAGATGCTGGATCTTCTACCAGTCTGCATATCTGACTGAGTGAAGGGCAGGAGGTCACTGAGCAAACATCTCCCCCGCTCTACTCCACCCTGCTGAGATTCTCCCTCATTCATCTTTTTTTTTTTCTTCTCATCATCACAATAATAAAATCACTTGAACTTCTTGTCACTATGTCTGAATTTTGTCCTTTTCTGCTGTTAAAATACAGAAAATAATCGATCTGCCGTTTTTCATCATTCACCTGTTTATCCTCTTTTTCAGCCCCGTCAAGTTTTCAGGGGGGCACTGTTGGCATCGGAGCCCCCTCGTTCCCAGCGGTGGACCCGGTGTCCTCCAGTCTCCTCAAGACCAGTCCATGGAAGTGTCCACACCAGAGCAGATGGACATCACGACCAGCGCCGAGGCCTCGGCCCCTCTCCCCATCCGTCAGCCTGCTGGGATCAACCTTGCTCAGATGAAGCAGCAAGCCTATCCCGTCGTGGCCAAACGACCCGAGCATCTACGTATGAACCTATGACCCCGCCGCCCCCATTTAGGAGAGTTTATTTCTTGACTCTTTTTTTCTTTTTCCCTTCCCACCAATGTTATTTTTTTAAGAAACAAAGCAAAAAGAAATGGATGCTAGAGACAATGAAAATCCAAAAATTGCACATCGGCACACTACATGCTGTCAGAACCGGGAGTTTGCGCGTGCATTTGGGACTCCGGCGTGCTATGGTTAAGTGCTACAGACGATATCGCGTCTCACCACTTCCGACACCTCAGGTGTGTTGACCTTCATCTTCTACCCCACCCCCACTCAAATGGACTACAACAGGAGATATTTGGAGGAGCTGCAGCCTGTAACGTATCTCACGGTGTGCAAGCGACTCAAACTGAAGTCGGCCTAGAAGATATCCAAAGTGCTTTATGCTGTTTGAACGTGGGAGGCGAGTTTCTTCCATTGGAAGAATTTGGACAGGACTTCTCAGATAAAATGCTTCCCGTCTCTGAATGAAAAGGTGTGAATTTATTTAAAAGAAAAGAAAGATTAAGGAAATTGATGATGATGAATATTGCTTTGTCTTAAGAAAGGAGGAAAAACCTTGTTGACTTTTTGAGCGTCGGTGTTTTGGATGACGTGTGAAACGGTTCATTTGGCGTGGGATCCCTCCCTCCGTTAGCCACTCTTCAGGCACGACCACACTATGGGCTGTATCACCGGGGTTAACCGGCACGTCACCAGGTACACGAGCCTCATCCGGCATTAGCGTGACCCACTTCCTCTTCCTCCCTCCCCCATCATCACACAAAACATTAAACTGATTTCGGTGCTGCTTTCTGTGACCTACCCTCCCTCAGTCTTACACCCAGCAGGAGACGCTTGCGCCCCCGCGGCTTTTGGGACGTCAGCCCTCACCTGACCCGTGGAACGATTCACATCGGGAGACTGCGGCACCAGTTGATCTGGACTGTCTGCCATTTTTATGCTCCAAAAACCTGGAGCAGCATTTCCAGCCTCCTTGCCTCTGCGTCAACTTGTTAAGGAGCAACATTTTAGAAGTCTCGGAAAGCAAGAAAAATTATAAATAAAATGTAAAAGAAATAAAAACTGTCGTGTCATGTTTTGATATCAAGAAAAGCACCAGGAGACCTCGTATGTTTGCATATCGTTTAATTACAAAGTTGTGCTGCTAGCACATTTAAATGTATCACCAGATGTCTGATCAGTCCGTTTAACTTTTCTCTTGAAACTGGAGATTTGAACTCATCATAAACACAAAAGATGCAACGTAAAAAAAAACCTAACTAAAAATTAATAAGGTAATTCTTTTGAAGACTAGCTTATCAGGAAGTAATCTGAAACCTCTAAAAAAAACAAAAAACTTCACATACACTTTACTGATTCCCAAAGAAAATCAAAACAATCATAGCACCCTGACAATGCTGAGAAAGGATCTCAGCTGTTAACATAAAACGTGGCCACAAATGGAACATGAAAGGCCCCGCAGTCATATGAAGTGGATCAGTTAATGTAAACTGTGAGGGACTGTGAACAAAAACATGGAGGAAAAAAAAAACAAACTTACAGTTTATGAAACAGTTCGAGTTCAAAGGTAGCCGTGCCCTTACACGAACCCTGATTGTGCAGTTCGGTTTCTCCACCTGACACAGTCGGACTTTTAAGTGCTGGTTTCAGAGGAATTCGTTCACGAATGTGTGTGCAGCATGAAACACATCCGCTCGTCAAGTTTCACTCCTCTGCTTGCTGGTCTGAGATCTGGGTTGTTTGGTAAAACCCTTATCTACCCGCTACAAATATTTAATGATAAAAACTTGGGACTGAACATCCTGCCAAAGAGATCCACTTCCACTTTTGGCCTTCAAACTGAGATCACTTTTGAAGCATTTATTTTAAGAAAAGCATATTTGTGTATACTTCTTTAAATTAAGCATTATATAAGAATTCTTCATAACCTTTTAATTTTCAGTGGAATATCTACATGGGCATATAGAGGACATTTTTACCAACTGTCACTGCTGTACTACAGTGTTCACGAACGTGTCAAAAAGATGATTGATGGCTTTTTTAAATAAAGCTTTTTCCAGTGATGATGTCACAGTTGAAAAACACTTGGCTAGTTTAGTGTTAGTCAGTCACAAAACTGGCAAAAACATGTTTTTTTTAATGCAACTATGTGTACTACTCCCTACACCGAACTGAGAGTAATGGAAAAAGAAGTGACCTCTGTGCACAACCGAGTACGAGTACATCAGTGGGTCTAGCTTAACAAAAACAAACCCCAAATCGATTTCTCATGGTCTCACGAGTCCTTGACTGGCTGCTTAGTTAGAAGGTACTCTGCAGAAGCTGCACCGTCTGGATCCATGCTCACTCGTCCAGGTAAGTAAATCCCAGAAAGTTAATTCTGTTCATCTGGACGCTGCGTTTCTGGTGGGAGAAACATTTCGTCATCCACGGGACTTCTTCCATCTCGGCTACGTTTACATAATGACTTAAACTGCAACCACTGACTAACAATGTCACCTCTGCCGGAGGTTTCTTCCTGTTAAAAGTGAGTTTTTCCTTCCCACTGTCGCCAAGGTGCTTGCTCATAGGGGGTCATATGATTGTTGGGTTTTTCACTGTATGTATTATTGTAGGGTCTACCTTACAATGTAAAGCGCCTTGAGGCGACTGTTGTGATTTGGCGTTATATAAATAAAATTGAATTGATTTCAATGAGCAACGCAATTTTTCTGAGACATTAGAGCCAGGCTGTGCTTGTTTGAGAAGGGAGTAGTACACACTGTAGCACAAAAACAAACAAGGACGCTGTGATGATCTTTTAAAATTCTTTTTCATTTAAAAAAAAAAAAAGTGCTTCTCCCGGACCTTCCTAAGTGACCACAAATTTATTACAGCAAGAGCTGACTGTACCGCGTCCCGGCAGATGCACTCAGCTAAGAGATCCTCGATATGCACTGCAAATGCAGACAGACTATACAGCTGTTAAACGCCTACATTAGGATTAATATGATGCAGTCTATTACTATCTGGGACCTGGCTGAATACTGAAGCATGCCAAGTATACTGTCAGGTGAAAAATCATACCAGCTGTCTTTGGAAGCTAAAACACCTTTACCTGGCAAGCTCTACTGAAAACCTAAATAGTCCAACAGTGACGAGTGGCACTGACCAACAATGCAACTACATTTTTAATCGGTCCTTATTTAAGAAACACATAACGCAGTTTAGATTTCAGGAAATCTCACTTCATGTAACCACAGATGGTTCATGGTATGCAATTTAGAGTCTTCATGAGGAATATGCAGTTAGCTACGCAGTCAGAAAAATAACTGACGTATGAAAGCAGCTAGTTTGTTGAGTGCAGCTTACCAAGTGATTGTATATCTGTGAAAACGACTATTCTTCATTGTAACGTCATCTGCAGATGACTAATATTCCCTGCCTTCATTTTTTAACTATGGTGCAGCTCAGATGTTAGCAATGGTTTTTTTTTATGACTTCAAAGCTAAATAAGGCACAAATTACTTTACTGGGAAAAAAAAATCTATTAAAAAAGTCAATTTTAAGCAAATATTTGGGGGGGGGGGTTACTACACAGACTGAGTTAAACTGCACATACTTAGGTCAGATAAATGCTTCTGCGTATCCTGACTGTCTTTCCCTCGAGTATCCGTTGAACGTGGACCAGACAAAGGTGAGGAAGGTAAACGAGTCTGTCTGAAGTTCTTCGTTTACTGAACTTCCTTTACAAGATTTCTTCTGTAAAACCGTTCAGAAAGAATGATTTGCTTCTGCCGTTTGGCGTAAAAAAGAAAAATTGCACAGAGCAGCAAAGCCTGGCCATCCAAGCACGTTTAAACAAACCCAAAACGTGACCTACTCTTTGACGGAGCTTTTTTTGGTTAAGCGATTTCAAGCAGCAGGATATACGTGAGAGACAAATCAAGATAACTTTGTCGCTAGTCTGAGGGTTGTTTCAGTTTTGAGTACAATATCATTTACTATTAGCGAGATTAATGACAAAAGATAAAAATAGTGACTATCTTCATGTGTGTATAATTGAGCGTGACAGAAGCAAAGCGTGATGTTTTCTGAATGTAGCAGCTATAGCAGGGCCGGAGACGCCGGATGGATGAGGATGAAGTAGTTCAGCAGTTTTTTGGAGTAGTTAATGAAGGTCGAGCGAGCCGAAGAGCGCCTGCGGTGTAGCCGATAGCGCCTTCTCCTCAGTTCACTCTGCACTTCCATGCAGCCGGGCTCTGCTCCTGCAGACGCCTCATTTTCTTCCCTAACCACACCCACCAGGCTAAACCAATCACAACACAGACCACAGACTCCACGTAGTAACCGTCCAGTGTCGTCACACAGACGCCGCCTTCCTTTACACACAGCTAGAGGTTTGAACATGGGAGAAAGAATTTTCGAACGTTTAGAGCTTTATAGAAGAGAACACACCCACACACACAACATCCTCATCCTCGGATCACTCACCAGAGCCTCTTCAGAAGAGCCACAGCTCTGCCCAGCAGCCCCCTGGCATTCCTTAGAGGTGAGTGGATCAACCAGCCACAGAGCCACAGTGGAGGGCCAGTTTCCTCCGAGGTTAGTGACTGTGTTCAGCAGGGTCATGTAGGTCCCGCCGATAAGGGGGTCACTCACTTTGGCATGGAACGCCATGCAGGCCACATACATGCTATACAACGCCACCTGGAGAATAATAAACAAAAAAAAAAAACATGAGGTTAACGAAGTTCTTTTAGGCTACTATAACCTGATTTTTCTTGCTTGATTATCTTATTAATTCATGCTTGTTGGCAACATTTCTAAAGGGCTGCAGTCCTGTATAGTGTTTGTTCAGGTCGGCCATCAAATCCTCAATTCTGGCAAATCAGCTAAAGATTCAACTGGAACGTCTTCTCATCCAGCTGTTTTCTTCGTCACAAGGGTTTGCTGAAGCAGGCGGCTCTGCATGGCGGAGGCCCTTCCTGGGTCAGCCCCAAAGGGGAGTGTCTCTGTCAGTGGACTTGACCGGCAGCCTTTTGCTTCCCAAGTGAATGTTTAAGCCACTCTACTATGAAGCGACTCAATCTCACATCTGCTGTTAACCTGCATACACTTTCTGCATAATCTGGAAGCCACTTTGCAACCCACCTCCACTCAGCTTCTCTTTTCATTAATCCCTGTTGGCATTGATGGCTGCTCTGATATGTGCTGGGCTCTTGTTCCTGCTCTGCCAGAACAGAGCCACACAGATTGTAAATAAGTGTATTCTTTTGACTACAGCAGTCATAAACACTGTACAGAGAGCTAGTAGTCTTTTCACAGAAGGAGTCACATGGAAGACACTGTAGCACTCCGGACTAGAAAATAAGAACAGCAAAGAAATAGCAAACCTGATGCAATGCATAGCTGAGCAGCACTACGGCATAGTAGTAAACTGGGAAGCCTCCTTCTTGTTTTACGCTGGGAGTCCACCACACTAGCAGAGCAAACTCCAATCCTATAAGCAGCCTGCAGCACAGTACAAGATCGTGTTAGCTTTGTGTTTACTGAATGTGTGCGTAGCGTGGGTAGAATGTGTTACAACCTAAATGGGAAGGCCCTGTAGAAGATGTCCAGGGGTCGGGGCCCTGCTGTGTATCTACTGATGACCACTGGTAGAAAGATCTGGAGAGGCACCATGGGCACTGCTAGCAATGCTAGCTGCTCTTTGGGAACTCCAGCC
Source organism: Pelvicachromis taeniatus (assembly GCA_015108175.1). Taxonomy (NCBI): domain Eukaryota; kingdom Metazoa; phylum Chordata; class Actinopteri; order Cichliformes; family Cichlidae; genus Pelvicachromis; species Pelvicachromis taeniatus. The sequence goes on from VURO01027519.1 coordinate 7,106, forward strand.
TCCATCAGCTTCAGACCTGTGACAGCATCCGCTGCAGAGAAACCGATCTGAAACACAAAGAGAGTGGAAAAATGTACATTTCCACCCAGCAAACATGCATAAGCGACACCTACACCAAGTACCTTGGCAGTGAGAAGCAGGAGACAAAAGGTGAAGACTGTTGGCATCTTGATGATGGATAACAGCAACTTGTAGGTTTCCATGACACCCTGTGTTTCCTCTGGGGTGGCGCTCGTTCTTTTGCCACGTACATTTTCCCTTTTAAAGATGGCAACCAGAGTGGTGGAAATCAGGAATACCACACCCCAAAAAAACAGGAAATCTGCACCAGAGGAAGCAAAAGACCAAAACTGCTGTTTAGCCACCAACAGAAATATGTTTGACTTTTGAAAAAATTGGTCATGGATAGAAAATACCTGACAAGGTAACAATGCCAGAGTCTTTGGGCACTATTCTGAGGTATTTGTTGCAGAAGTCAGGAGACTCCAGAGCCAGAAAGAGCACATTTCCCAGGAAGTAGCCAGCTGTCTGGCCTACAGAGTTGCATGTAGATGCATAGCCCACGTTTTCCCTGGACAACATAGTCAGTGCCCAGCCATCCACAGCTATATCCTTAAACAACAAGGAGGTAAAGAAAGCAAATGCCTCTTATTTATCGTTCTGAATATCCGTCTGTGTCATTTTGTTTAAAGACGCAGACCTGTGTGGCTGCCAGGAAGGCAAGCATGAAGAAGACCGCAGTGAGCGTAACCACATCTGGTCCTCCCTCAATCTGCAGCAGTGAATCTACCTTTGCAGAAAGGTAGAGCATGAAGAGGCCCAAGAGGTACTGTGTGGGCACCAGCCATGATTTCCTGCAGAAACACGAAGAAGATACAATCAGGAGACGGATGCGCAATCTAGAGATATCAAGTGTAAAAACATGGATACAGATTAAAACATCAGGGTCATCAGCCTCCACATGTCTCTCTTACCTCCTACCAAACCTACTGAAGTACAGAGCGTCCACCAGCGGCGCCCAGAAAAGCTTGAGACTAAATGGCCAGAAGACAAAGCTGAAAAAGGCTTGGTCTTTGTAGCTGACGTTCTTACTCTGCAAAATTAGAGGGATGCTTCCACCCAGTCCAAGAGGAATCCCCTGCAGCACATAGAGAAACAGAAGCAGCAGCACATTCCCCAGCTCGCCGTGTATCCCAGACCTTCGAGGCGACCCTCGCAGCAGAAGAGAACCCTGTCCCTCTCTTTCATCTTCTATCCCCAGCTCAGAGAAGTCACTGTCCATGTCGTTCACGTTTTCAGGTGGGAGGGTGCCACCCACCTGCTTCCTCTGCCTCCCGTTCTTGTGTCTGATTAAATTTGAGGACTCCATGATGGATTAGTGGGCCTCAACCCTGCAGTGCCCTCAGCAAATCTGCAAAAGGAGATGAGTGAAAACGACTGAGACAACTAAACGGACTTTTAGTTGAGTTGAAGTCTGAAGCTACTATAAATGCCTTCAATCATTTAGTTTGTATAATGACAGCATTACGGGAAGCACAAACATGCTGATCAAAGCGGATAGGTTTATATCACTTTTAATATGCAATGGAGAAGTGGTGAAAAGGCGCAGTGAGCAACAAAGAGTGAAATGAGGAATTCACTGGACTGAACTATTCTGATGAAGTCGTGAAAGTTGAGTTTGTGAAAAACGTTCAAATTACGCTGCATGCACATGGCAACACATCAGAAAAAAGATGACTACATACCAGTGCGCCTGTGCAAATACTCTGCATTAATCATAAACTGTGGCGGTCACTCATTGTTGGGGTTGAAGGTAGAACTGACGACTGCATGGAATCATGGAAAAAATCAAAATAAAACTAAGTTAAACCCTGATAAATACCAGAACAGCAAAGAGAAATAAGTCCAATGGAGATGTTGCCAAGGTTCACTTTGAAGCACACATATTCAGAATAAGACGCAGGGTCCCGCTCTCGTCTGAAAACGACCAAGCGTTACCGAAAGGTAGAAATAAAACACATCAAATAAAATAAAGACGTTTCCAAATGTATACAAAGCATGTAAGTTGAAAAGGTGAAACACATAAATGTAGTCATACCTGGTGATGGCAGCATGCCAGATCATAAAACACAGACGGCTGAATCAGAGAATTAATCAGCGGGAAAGTCAGCTCCTTCAGTTTATTCAATCAGAGGTCGGAAACATCTTCATAAAGACGAGGAAACCCAGGAAAATGAAAAGCGATCCACTTTAAACTCGCACATCGGTGAACATCAACACAGCCGAGCAAGGAAATGCGACAAGTACGGCTTACAAATGTGTCCGGCGCCTACAGCTGACGTGTCAAAATATGACCGCATGTAGTTCCGCTTCAGTGTACGTAACATCAATATTAATAAATACTGGTATAAATACACGCAAGCGTTACCAAAAGATTTCCAGTCGTGAGATCTGTCCGTCAGGGTTGCCCAATTTTGCCTTTTTTTTATTATTTTTGATTGTGGCTGAACTACTTTCATCTCACATTTTGAATAGCACAGTAATTAAAGGTTTATCTATTGTTGGTAAAGAAATCAGACTAACTCAATAAGCAGATGACACCGCTTTATTCCTAAAAAACAAAGATCAAATTGAAAATGCTATTTCAAATTCTCAAATGCCTCCGGATTAAAACTAAATGTGAAATTTTATGTTTGTACCAATTCCTGTCAAAAACTGTGTTAGATCCCTTGGTATTCATGTCTGTACGAATATCATACTGAGCGTCAACAACTCAACTTTTCTCCTAGAATGGAAAAAACTAAAACTATATTGAACGTATGGCAACGAAGAGACCTATCAATTTTAGGTCGAGTTCTTTTGCAGATGGTGTTTCCAGATTTGTGTATCCAGCCCTTTCCCTTAATCCACGTGACTCCACGTGTAAAAATATTAATACCTTCTTTGTTAACTTTGTATGGAAGCATAAGCACCATCATGCTTTGTAGACCTAAAGATAAAGGTGGCTTTGGCCTTCTGGTCTTCATGGACCTGAATTATACATTTAAGGTGAAATGGCTAAAAGAATGCTTAAAATCTCCAGAATCATTGTGGCATTTCATTCCACACAACATTTTTAGGAATGTTGGAGGTCTACAGTTCTTATTGTCTTGTAATTACAGTATATCAAAGTTACCAGTTAAAATGTCTACATTTTATCAACAGGCATTGTTGGCTTGGAAACTGTTATTCACACAACTTTTCTCCTCACTGATTTATTATCTGGAACAACGAATATATTACTAAAAGGAACAAATCACTTTAATTGCAGAATTGGATTGACAAAAATATAATCTTTTAAAAAAAAATGTATTTGACTCTGAAGGCAAACTACTTAGTTACAATAACTTTATCACAGAAAAAACATTCCCTATCAAATTTAAAGATTTTAGCTCAGTTATAAAGTCCATTCCCAGCAGACTGATTGAGTTGATGAAAAGCTACAAAAAACAAAATACAGTACATGCATCCGTTATCACTCTTTATATGAATGGAATTGATCTCTTAAGCAAGAAATGCACCAATAAACATATCAGAGAATGTTTGTATAATAATGCTAAAAAAATAACTCCAAGAGGGAAGTTTTTCTGGAATGCTATTCTTGAAAATATCATCTGGGATAAGGCGTGGTTTGTTCCTTTTAGAAGAGAATTACACTTAAAAATACTACATAACATATATCCATCCAACACATACATTTCAAGATTCTGTGACATTGATAGAAACCTTTTGTAAAACTGACCCTGAAAGTGTAACCCATTTGTTTTATGGCTGTTCATATAGTGCTACATTTTGGAGAGAACTTGAAAATTATATACTGTGCAAAAAAAGTCAAATTTGAAGGGAAGGACATTATCACTTATTTTGAAACCAAAGAAAAAAAAATGATGTGCCATTGTCAATCTGTATATCTTAATGGGGAAATTTTACATACATAAATGTAAATTTCAAAACTCAATCCCATTATTTAATTGAAATTGACTACTACTTAAAATCAAAGCAATTTAGAGATCCCAGTTAACCTATCCCCACAAACTGCATGTCTTTGGACTGTGGGAGGAAGCCGGAGTGCCCTGAGAGAACCCACGCAAACACGGGGAGAACATGCAAACTCCCCACAGAAAGACCCCGGCCTGATGGTGGACTTGAACTCAGGATCTTCTTGCTGTGAGACAACAGTGCTAACCACCGTGCCACTCCATCTGATTGAAACTCATTCAGAAATTTTTAACAAATGAGCTGTCACAGATACAGTTTTCAAGCTATTATGAAGTCTGTCACATCTTCTCTATTCTATTCTTCTATTCTATTTGTCCTGTATGTCTATTGTACAAACTGAACAGGAATGACTGACTGTTCACTTTAAAAGTTCAAATAAAGTTCTGGAAAAAAAAAAGAAAACGAAAGAAAGAAAAAGAAAAAGAAAAAAAATACACGCAAGCAGAACTCCAGTTAGTATAGTTTACAAAATGTAAAATAAACTTTTAATAAAAATCAAACCTAAAATAAATAAATAAATAAATAAATAAATAAATAAAGCCCTTCACAATTAACTTTTAAGTTCTAGTTTGGTGCTGTAAATAAATGTAATGTGTACAAATGTAAGTAAATTGTGTAAAATTAAATCGCATAATTCATTAAATTATAATCATCATATAAGACAGCTGGGATACGCTCCAGCGCCCCCCGAGACCCTGGAAAGGATAAGCAGCTGTGAACGGATGGATGGATATCATGTCTGTCCATTTTCTGTCATTCAGCCACAGCGTTAGAGATACAATGTTAAGAACAGGAAGTGCGTGAAGTGATAAAGTTTGCAGTTAAAAAATCAAAAGTTAACAGCATTTTGTTATAACTATAAGTCCATTAACTAGTTTTGCAGCAGTATTTTGACATATAACAGCTGCAAAAGATCCAATATCTCATGTGCATTAAAACTACAAAACTGTATTTCAAACACTTTTCTGTAGTTTTAATCTTAAGTTGATGTTTTTTATTTGTTGCCCCAGCTTTTAATACTTTTTTTTTTTTACAGGCTTTCTTTGTGTCTTTTAATTTTTTTATACATAAATTTTTTTTATTACAGTTTACACACAACCCAGTTTTTCTCTTTGTGTGTGTGTGTGTGTGTGTGTGTGTGTGTGTGTGTGTGTGTGTGTGTGTGTGTGTGTGTGTGTGTGTGTGTGTAACTACTGCGACTATAAACAATAAATTCTATAAATGTTTTTATTGGGTTAACTGAGCTGTTT
>VURO01027524.1:0-26130 GCA_015108175.1 Pelvicachromis taeniatus
TCTTTGTGATATATATATATATATCTTCCATTAGTAGCCCATTCAAAAAACTATTTGGCCGGCCAGGCATTTAAAAGAGACCGGCGGTTGTTGGAGACCGGCTCTTATTCCCTTCTCAGATGGAATTGTCACAGAAGTGAGAGGGAAAGAGGACCCAGGCGTGGTTTTTAGGCTGAAGTGAAAAGACAGTGCATTTACTTACAGTGCTCCAAAATGTATTCCAACATTTCACAAATAATACAGTTCCCAATTGTGCTCCTCCTTTGCTCCAGAGTGTCTCCTTGTCTGTGGTAGCCCAGTGCACGAGTGGTGCTCCCCGAAACTTCTCTCCGCCCGACTCTCCTCAAGAGGAAGTAAAAGACCAGAAAATCACAGTTAGCAGGTTCGCTAGCCAACAGTTCCAGTTCAGTGTAATAATCCCACTTCGACGGTTGCCGCGCATCCAGCTTAAATGCAGCTGGTAGTAGATGACAGCTGATTGGAAACAGCTGACCGAGTGATGAGAGGCAGGAGGACCTACGACAGCGCGGAGGGACTTCCGGTCGAAGGTCGCCCAGCTACTATTGGAGACCGGCGTTTATTTGTCGTGACATGTTTTCAAACCTGCGTTTATTAGAAATGGGCCTCAATAAGAGACAGGCCACTAATGGAAGGTATACGGTATATATATGAAGAAAAATACATTGTAAGAAAAATACAATGAAACAATTTGCTGAAAATGCTGTTAGAAACTAATTTCTCCAGTGCTACTGCTTTCATGTTACCTGCTCTGGAGTAGGTAATATTATGATCAAATTAAGACATCAGAATCTTCCCCTTGGATTTTGGCAAGCTTGGCAAACCATGCTCGAGTGTATTAGACAATTGTGTTACCAGGCTGGGACTGGACTGTTTTTTTTTTCCAGGCAGATGTTTTTAGAAGATACCTATTACTGTGGTAATATCCTTTGAGGCATAAATGCATGAGCAGATGTCTTTTATAGTGTAGACACTCCAGGTATCCATACAGTGTTCCAGCATAAATTTGGAAAGTCATGCTCACACAGCTCATCTCATACATATATTTTTTTTTGTCCCTTTTCACAAAATTGTTTTTTAAAAAAACGATCACAGTATTTATTACTTCTTTCTGCTGGTGCAAATTGAAAATGAGGGCCTTCTTAAAAGTTGGCAGACATAACTCCATCTTGTGAAAAGGATTTTAGCATGCCACTAAAGAGGCCTTAGAAAATCAGGATTCTTTGCAAAACATCTTATCAGTTTGAGCTTCATAGGAAAATAATTTATTGCTGCTGTGATGTGACCAAAAAAGGCAAAGTAGTAAAAGAAATCAGTATAATTTTTGGCAATGTTTCTTCTGCCATAAAAAGCAAACTGATTGATGCCGCGTACTCATTGCCCACACTTTACTAACTATTGGAATTTACTTTATCATTAAAATTTATTATTTTTTTAATCTGGATGCTGGATAATGTCATGATCTGTGTGCAGGCAGGCAGGAAAGGACCCAAACGCACACTCATTCATGGAGGGGAAACTTAAACTCAAAAAGCAGCTTTATTGCTGGACACAAGGAAAACGTCACTAAACGTGAAGATACTAAAACAGGTTTGGCAGGCAGAACACACAAACAGGTATGAGGGAGATCATGCCAGACAAACACAAGGAAAACACAGGGCTTAAATACACAGAGGGATAATGAGGGAAATGAGAACACATGAGGAACACAGCTGACATGAATAACCATAGCGAGACAGAGGAAGCAAAACTAAACATAACGCACGTGATGAGATACCTTCAAAGTAAGAGGAGCAGAACAACACGTGGCGCACACAGACAGGAGACTGCCAAAGTAAAACAGGAAGTAAAGGGAACACATGCAAAGAGATGCAGACAGGCACACAGAGAACATGACTGGGGAAACATGGATAACATGACAGGCAGGGCAACACAGAATGAAACATGAGGGAAGCAAGACACCAGAACTCACAAAGATAATGACAGCCACACAGGTGGAGACACACAGGGCAAAGACACAAGGGGGAAATACTAAATCATCTAAATCGAAACAGAACAACCTAGGTACTATGCATTAAACTTTAGACCAACAAGGTGGACTCAAACCACAATACAAAATGACAAAAACACACAAAAACTCCAAACACTGGATCAAATGACCCAGGATTGTGACAGATAAGATCTCTTCAATGTCTTTACCAACATATATAAGCAATGCTGTGGAAATTAAACCTGCACAAATGTCAGAAACGACTTTATTATGAGGTTTTTTGAGACATTGGACACTGGCCCTATCCATTTCCTAAATCCATCCTGTCACAAGCTTGTTCCTTGATAAGGAGTCAGAAATACGAGTGGGACAGATTGAGAAGTGCCATCGAGCTCTCTCTCGCTCTTTCCTCATTTGCAGCCTTGAAAAACAGCGGTTAACACGGAAATGGAACCAAAGTAGCGTTTCATTCCACCCGTTCCTATCCTTTAGGCAGTGATTGAATTTTCCCGTTGCTTGCACAAAGCCAGTCCCCACAGGAGTGTTGGCATAAATGCTGTTGGAAGCCTGCCTGTTAATCCGCTGAAGAGAAGCATGTGATAAGATGTATCATGTTCGTCATGCCCATCGCATCAGACACACACAGACACTCACACATCTCTCCGTCCGGCCCGCGGAGGCCTGGGAAATGGAGAATGCCCATGATAGTGGAGAGAAAGCATCAACTGACCTGTGGGAAATAAAGAGCTCTCTCTGGTTAGTCACACCTACATCTAAGCCTATACTCTCTCTCCGTTTGGAAGAGTAGCTTGAATTTTCTTTTTAAGTATGTATTCTATCTATTGCATATGGGAAAGCAGAGAGAGAGCGAGAGAGATGTGAGATGGAGGGGACCTAGATAGAGAAGACACAGTAGGTGTGTTGTGAGGCAGTGAGAAACCCTGCACAACTTTGACCCCGAGATAAAGTCAGACACTGGCAGTTAAAGACTATAAAGTTATCCTTCTACCTATTTTCTCAGTGAATGCACTGTCTGCATTTAGTGCAGTCACAGAGAATGCTGGCAGAGCCTCGAGATACTGCTGACAAGCATGCTGTCCCCATTAGATATTTCACATTCCTCTGAAAAGGGGTAGATAAGTTTCCTCAAGATCAGGACGCTGATCAAACATAAAGGTTTACGAGATTGTGTGGAAGCCTGCTTTTGTGGGTGTGTATGCATTCATGGTGTGTGCCATTCCTCATGTTACACAGTAGGCCTTTGATGTGATTGATGTGATTGGATTTGATCCACTCTTTCATCAACATCAAATAAATAGGCAAAGAATAAATTCAGCCTTCTCCAAGCAATGACACAAAGAGACTAGATAAGTAGTGTTTACTGCGTATGAACGTTCTCAGAGTTGGTGGACACACCTTGGTGCTTTTCTATATCATGCCAACACAACCTTGTTCAGCCCTGTCGCCTCAAAATGTTTTCTCAAACTGTATATTTGTGCAAAGCTTTGGTAATGCCACTTGGATTGATTTTCTCCATTAACATAATGAGAATTGTTTCTGGCAGATGCTGCAAATACAAGAAAAATGAACGCATCAGCATTTTTTTTTTTAAACCTTGGTAATGTTTTAAAAAGAAAGTGGGTAAATCAGTGCTGACTTCAAGAACAAGAATGGCTCTAATGACTTGTTCATTATTTTACCCAAATTTCCTTTTTTGTAAATGGCAATTTTAGCGTTTTTCACAATGCGACAAAGTTAAACTAGTGGCTCGCATTTTACTTCCATTGACTCTTACAGATGTCTTCAATTAACAGTGGTTTCTTTTTTTGTTGTTTTTTTTCCCTCATATTTCTGGTTCTCTTAGCTCCTGGCAATCCTGGTAGTGACTATTTAATTGTTCTGCATAAACACATCTTTTAAAAATGCTAACCACTGACCCTTGAGGGGATTAACATAGTCACATTGCATGAAACAGTCACGCCCTCTTGCTTACTGGATGTATTGACGCAGCCTCTCATTCCTGCAGTTTAACACTAAAACTGCCATCAGAGGGGAAGAGATGTGCAGTTTTTTGAATCACTGCTGGCATGTAAGATCTTATATTTAGATTGCAAGATGCATTCATCTCTGTGTAAACATAAGCCAGTTCGCATAAATTTCACCGAGGGTTATACAGTAGCACTCAGGTTCTTTTGTATACGTGTTGGAGGAACTATCCTCTGCGAGTGTTATTAGGAAGCTTGTGTGTTTGCCTCTAGTAGAATAAACACTATGGTTGCTTCGATAAACCATGAAGCCATCATTTCAATTTGTATATCCGAGCTCCAGCCGAAAGTCATCCGCAAGAAATTTGCTGTGCCGTTCTCTAGGAGATTGGTTCGACTGTGTTGCCTTTTGAAAATACTGGAGCTAAACACTGGGTCTGCATGTTAAATGCCAGTACTTGTTCCTCAAGGGAGGTCTCTTAGCTCTTAATAGGCATTTTGTTTGGAATTTCAATTTACTAGAAAAAAAGAAAAAAAGCTGTATTCTTTTGATTTATTTCAACAGAGAAAGAGTGGGGTCTGTCCCGGCCCCAGCCACTCTAACGGCACACCACTGGCCCAGGGGTCAAAACGTGCTGTGCTGGGATACATGTGACTGTACGTGTGTGCTCCCGATACATTTACGTGGCTGTCCCTGGCATTACAACAGAAACAGGAAGCACATAACTTGGGTCATTCATCTAAGCTCAGATATATCCCCTGTTGCTTAATAAAATATGTGTTCCAATTAACTGTGATCTTATTAAAACATTTGAATGAAAATGTGGAATTCATAAGTAATGACTTATGAATGCACAGGTCTGGTGTCTGGTGAGTGTTTTCACATTTTTGTGCATGCATGAGTGAATGTGCTTTTCTGCATGTGTGTGTTTATTAACCTTTTGCCCCCGTCTCTGCCTTATGTCTTTCAGGTCCCAGGAGCCTGACACTAGCCTACTCCACATGTGCATGCACTGACATCACAGGACATAACACCCGTTGCATACGAAAACACACTCTCACACACACCCACGAGCAACAGCATAGCAAAAGCCAAACCACAGAAAGAGAGAAAGTGACAGAATAAAGGATGTGTATGATGATTAAGCAGCAATTTAGTTATAATAAACAAAACAAAAAAATGATTCAGCTGTTTAGTTAAACATTAGGCCTCAGGGCAGTCCATTTAATTACGGAGTAAGAAAAATCTTCCATCATCCATAAATTTTCATCAGTTTAGAGAATAGACAAAGAGTTCTTTGAACAAAAGCAATCCCTGGCCTTTTAGACGTTTTCTATTTGTGTTCTATTTCCAAACACACATCTGTGCACATACTGTACTCACCAGGAAATGTCACTCAGTTCTCATTGTGTGTCTGTATGTGTGCATATGCAAATACTTCCTCGCAGGTATGCATGTGTGGGTGTGTGTGTGTTCCAAAGTAAAACAGTCCCAGAATACAAGTTTGCTGGAAGCGGAGCAATCAAGGGGAGAAATAATACAAACAGATGGAGCCATCTCTCCCAACAAGGCACAAAAACACGCACGCTCAGCCATCACGCCACATACAGATGTCCATAGTTTCAAAGGTTGCTATCAAAGCATCTACTGGCGCCATGCTCTCCCATTAACAAGGCAGATGGCCTTAAACTGTTTTGTTTGTTAGACTCACAAAGAAGAATTTTTGCTTGCTCTTCCTTACAGTGTGGCTTCATTGGTACATTAAGGTGTGCATGCATTCATTTATACACAACTCTCTTAACGTCCCACAACAGCATTACCATCAGGTCAAGTCTGGACTTTGGGCCATCGCAAAACATTCTTTTATTTTTCTGTTGTTCTGCTGCAGATTTGCTGCCATGGTTGGGCTCATTCTGCTGCTGCATGAGCCAGATTCACCCTAGCTTTACATGTGGACTGAAGACCTCACCTTTGACTCTACAATACTTTGGTTTACAGAGGAGTTCACGGTCAACTCAATGACTGCCAACTCAACGAGTGCCCAGGTACAGTGGCTGCAAAACAAACCCATGCTAATCACCCCTGTACCACAACGGCTGACAGCTGGTATGAGGTGTTTGTGCCAAACATCCCCACTTTGGTTTTATCTCTCCACAGGACATTGTTCCAGGAGTCTTGTCGTTTGTTCAGATGCAATTTTGCAAACCTAAGCCATTCTGCCATATTTGTTTTTAGAGAAAGGAGGCTTTCTCCAAGGAACTCTTCCAAACAAGCCATACTTGTTCACTACTTTTTTTTTTTAATTATACTGTCATAACCTTTAACATTTAATATACTAACTGAGGCCAGCAGAGTGTGAGTATCTCTTGGGTTTTCCACCTGAATGCTCTAGACCAGCAAAGTGCCAAAACATGTGCTTTTCTAGAGGTGGTTACACTTGCTGCTGATCAGTTAATCCAGTGCATTTAAATCAGCAGCACTTGGTTGCTGTTAACTGTTTACCTTAGTCCTGTTAAAGTTTTTATCCTTTTTTTTGTCAAAATGCATATAATATAATGCTTCTTTGACCTTTGTGACAAAATGTAAACAGATTTTATGCTTACTGTAACATATAGTATCTGGGAGTTATTTATTGGTGAGGCCAAGAGTTTAAGAAACCAATTATCTATGGAGCTGATCAGAAAGCTAAGAAAATGAGAAAATATAGAGATTTTTTTTGTCATAAGCCCTAAGAGACATATGTAGCCTTTTATGACACCTCTTTAGGTTCCCGTGCCTAATGAGTCCAAACAATACATCAGGTTTCAGAGTCTGTTTTGGAGGTTTTTTTTCCTCACTTATTTATTTATTTATTTATTTATTCATTCATTTATTATTTCAATTTTGGCCAACTGCAAGGATATTAAAATATGTTTTAGGGAGAAGAAATTGGTTTTTTGTGTTTCTGTCACAATGCATGGTGACATGCTGTGAGTAATACTCGGCCAAAAACATCAATTTGCCACAGAACAGAGTGTCTACATGTGTGTGTCGAGCTGCTCTGTGAAGACAAGACAGCAAGCCTAAAAGGTAGGCATGTGAGACGTTAGTAAAAGCAGACATTTCTGTTTGGACTATAAAATATGATGTCGGGCTGGATTTGCATTTCAGTGGTGGCTTACAGTTGTATCCTTGGACTGAGGAAATGATGATTGAAATCTGAAGAGGTCACACCCTGCTTAAGTAGACTAGACATAAAAATTAATGTGGCAGCATTAGTTAAGCTCATGAAGACTTTCAAGTCACAGACATCCTGTCCTGTCCGGTTACAGCGCCCAGTGAGAGTTATCACAGAAGCATCGGGTATTATCATTCTGTTTGGTGACAGTAATTTGAATTGTGAAATGGACAAACTGGAACATGGAGATGGATGCGGTTTTTCTTTAGCATAATGTAAACATGCCATATGTTAGCTAGCAAATGCTATAATGCATGGGAATTCTATTAGAGTAGTCACAAAACTGAATACCATAATACCAAGGTCCTCTGTTAGTTGTAAATCACTTTAAGTCCAAATTATGTGATAAATTGCTTCTTCAAGTGCTTGTCAGATAAAAGTAGCTTTATTTCAGAGGTGATAACATTACAATAAAATAATGAATCATCCCTAATTTTTGGTCATTATGACCCCTCTTTAGTTATAGGTCTTTTTATGAAAACTCTCTGTGAGATTCTGATAGCATGCCACTCTTAATCCTTATTGATATTCTGCACCACACACTTTAGAGGTGAATGGAAACTTTAGAGCTGCAGTTTGTCAAAGAGCACATGAACCCTGGACCATGAGGTCAGGTCAGTGTGTGCCAAACTCTCCAGCAGGCAGGTTTGTTTGCGTGCTTGGGAGAGTCAAGCGCCGTTTGAATTTTGATCGAGAGTTTCTCTCTCATGCTCTGTGACACACTCTGCCTCTCTGTGTATCCAGGTAGCAGTCAGATGGAGTGGAGTAAGGGGGACAGCAGGGTGGGATGGGTAAAAGAGTGGGGGAGAGAGGAGCTTGCTGAGGGCAGGCTTTAATCAGTTGGCTTGGCAGTTGCTCCTCAGCAGTGGAATGCCAGGTCACTTGCTCCATTCTTTGTTGTGAGAAGTTTCTCTGCTTGCTGGAGTTCTGCTGAACTCGCTGGACTGCTATCATATGGTAAAGGCAGTCCTGCTAAGCGTGGAGAATGATGCAGACAGGAAAGGGCCATGCAAGTCCTACCAGGCTCAGGTGAGTAATTTCTAACAAGTGACTTGAAAAATACACAGATTACTGGAACCCCCTCTGCCCACTTTAACAAGACTTTTTTTTTTTTTTTCTGAAAACACGATGTAAACAAGGAGAATCACAGAAATACACATGTTTAATTTGGGGTGAGGTGAATGTGGCAGCAGTCATATGCATGGCTATCTGCTTTCCTGCCTGAGAAAGGTTTTGTCTTTTTTATTCTTTTTCTGTGGCGTAAACTGAAGAATCTCATCCACACAGAGCTGTTTTGCTACATTGTGAAAATTGTATGCAGATAGGATTCAAATTCAAGTCACCTTTTAGGTATCAGTAGTTTCAAATCCTCAAAAATTGTAAAAAAGAAAAAGAAAAAGAAAGACACATCGCTGCAGAATAAGCACAACTTACATGTTTTTTCTACGTGCCTTCAGTGATGGATTCACAGTGTGGGTTTTAATGACTCATTCATGTCACTCCAAGCTAAATAAGCTCTTCTAGTGTCTGTCCATCTTTGTGAGCTAGTGAAGGCCACCGTTGCCTGTGTGGCAAATAATAAGCATGCACGTCCTGCTTTAACTGCTCTCAGTCTAGCTGTGAAAGCCAGACAAGACAGCAAGGCTCTGTTAAAGCACAGTGAACTCCATAACCTCTCAATCTAGACAGACTAACTGCCTGCTAACACTGTCAAGTAAAACCATGGTTCAAGAGGCTGAAAACAGGTGATAAAATAAAACACAAAAAGAAAGAAGGAGAGTAATAAATTGATGAACGAAGGCAGAGAGATTTAGAAGACAAAAGAAAAAAAGATAAGGAAAGTCTGCAGATGAAAAGAAACAGCAAAACTTGGAACAAGACAAGCAAATGGAAGTGAAATTAGGGAGTGAGAGAAAAAAGGAGTGAATAAGAGAGCGATAACAAAGAAAGAAGAGACCCGAAACACAATACACACACTAACACACAAAACCAACAACCTGGCCACCAAACTATCTAAACTAAGCGCAAATAAAGAACTGCAGCAGTGTTTGGACACCTTCCAATTGCCATGCAGGAAGTGTAACGACAGGATGATTGAGTAGTTTTTGGACTAACAACATTCTGCCTTCAGAGGAGCCAAACCTTCATTCTTCATCTCCCCCAAGACAGTCAGTTATTGGAGCTCTTATGAGCGATGATGTTAATTATGTATCTGACTATTTTTACACCAAGAAACAAGGGCAGATTGGATCATTACCGGCGCTCTGGTTGCAGACAGGTTGGCAGGTAGACGGTGTGATTTGAAAGTAGAGGAGACAGATGGGCAAGTGAGACCGTGATTACCAGAGGATGAGAGATGATTGCAGTAGAGATTGCCACTGTCATTAATCAAACAATGGTCAATATGTTGCACCGTGTCAGTGGCCCTGATGCATAAGCAATATTTCGGAGCGAAACTCTGTGAAATAGCAACAATAAACAACATATTTTATTTCCTGTATGGTAAAATTCCACATAATTGAAGTAGAGAAAGAAGAGTCTAGGGGAGCCTACTTGTACTTGTAGTTGGGTACCTAATTGAGATTTTAATATAAGAGGCAGTAAATGTTTTTATAAAGTCTTCAAGTCTTTTGTGGCAGAGAATTGTGCAAACTGCCAACTTAGTATGATTTTTTTTTTCTCTATTGCATACCATGCATACCACTGTCCTGACTCTTGAACTTTGGATTTTTCTCGCTCTTGTATACAGAGTATACAATATATAATCCGTCATTTAGAGGGTAGAACTCTGGCCTGGCTTGGATTCTCATTTTTGAGCGATGACTGCTGCTCACCAAACCATGAATAATCAACTGGAATGTGTCTCTTGATGTGGCAAACTGCTGTACACAAGTGTCCTGTTTGGAATAAATAAAGTTGAAATTTGAAACACTTTTATTTATTTGAACTAAACATGTCACACATCGGGTCCAAAAGTTTCCTTTCTTTCTTTCTTTGTGTGTGTTCGTGCTGCCCTGACCCTGTGTGGTGAATGCAGCACAGCTTGCTCACGTCGGATACGACACCACTTGCTCAGTTTCTTTATCGGATACACACACTTGTGCATGACAACTTGTGTGTACTTCACACACATGAAAACTGACACCGCGGTCAGACTGCAAGGTCAAACTAGTGGATCAGCAGCATCCCCCTATACCTCATCCTTTTCTCCATCTTTCCCGATCTCTCTCTCACTGTCTGGGCGTGTCACCTTTCTGCCCTCAGCCTCTCCTCCCTCCCTTTCCTTTTCTCTCTTCCATTTCTGTGTCGCTGCTCCAGGTCCCTTCTTCCCATATCACTTTCCTCTTCCCCTCCATTCCTCTTCCGTTTGTCCTCTCCTGATGGGTCAACTCCTGACCTCTTGGCTTGACCCTCTGCTGTTGCTTTTCTGCTCTTCCCAGTATCACCAGCTGCCCATCTAGTTTGGCTGTTGCGGCAGTGTAGGGAAAATCTGCAGCTACAATAAAATAAATAAATAAATCTGAGCCCATCACAGAATGCAGTCACTTGGAATTTAAGACTTTTTTTTTTTTTTTAAACGCAAAACATCTGTTGCAGTTAGATCCATTACTTTTGCTTGTTTTTGTTGTGTGTGTGCTTCGGAAACAAGAGACCATAAAAGACCAAAAGAAAAAAGCCCCAGTTTTCTTTTTTTGATCAAATAATGTTAAATGAGTGATCGTGGTCACACAGTTACATACATGTGTGTGGAATGAGTCATTAAGGCAACAGATTTGGACTCTGGTTGTGAAAAAAATAATAATTCATGGCACACAGCAAACAGAGCTGCCTTTTTAGGGCCTGAAAGGTCAGATGAATCCAGAATTGTGGAAGCTGAAGTAGCGATGCTTATTTTCTACACCATCCACGTTTGTTTAACGTCCTCTGTCTCTGAGTGTTACTTGCTGCACAACAGTGGAACTGTTTGCAGGTGGTTATGAAATGAGTCAAATGCACAAGTATATAGTGTGAATATATATGCGATCTTAATCATTTTAATCCCACCCTAATAACTTTGAATTGACTAAAATGACATATTCTCTAAGAAAACAAAATGATCTGGAAAGGAGCAAAGAGACTTACCTTGACAATCTTAAGAATTCACAAGCCATTAAGACCAAAACTTGAACTTCACAGAGTGACTCCATCTTTATAATGCTAAAATATCATCCATGACATCATCGTTGTCGTTTTCTTCACATTATCTTCATCTTTTTTTGTTGTTCTCAGGTGCACCCCATTTTTTTTTTGTCTTGTGTTAATGTTTTCCAAACAGACCTTAGAACAGCTCTTATCCACCCAGTCCAGCCTTGCCCAGGCCTAGCCAACTTATCACCCATGCCAACCCATCTTTTCTCCATTACACCACAAACAAATTGGTCTGTTACACCTCTGTCTGGACCCAGATTGCATTTCTCTTCTCATCCCTCACCGCCTAAACATTCTTTCTTCTTCACTGTGACATTTTCAGCCAGTCAAACACCTTCTCTCTCTTCATGTGTGCCCTCAATGCTTAACTGCCTTTACTTGTCAAGATTGAATCACATCTCTCTTTCACTCCTTCACACAGGTGCACATGGGCACGCACACACATATACAGGAACGAAAAAGCACATAAAATATCTACCCACACAAACAAAGACACTTGTTCTTCCATACCAATTGCAGCCAGAGAGTGAACACACGCTTTGTGCAGCACAAATGCATTTTCTTGTGTCTGAGGTGCACCTCTGTGCCTGCTTGCATTTTCATGTCTGAAGAACTATGCAAAAGACCAGTAACGAGGGGAAAAAATGCATTGACAGCTTTCAAGATGCATTGCTTTTATTATTATTATCTATTTTGGATCGTTTTGAATACTTTACTATTGTGTAGTAAAGCTACACAATAGCCTTCTGGTTGAAGGAATGTTACAAAGGGTGCACGCAGAGATGGAAAGGGAGACTGAAAAAATATCCCCATTAAGAAAAGCAGCAATTTATGATGATAAATGATAATTTCACTCACATTTCTTTTTGGGCTTTGGAATGTAACTGCATTGAATAGCTTTCTTGAACAGCTTAACAGATGTGCTTCAGAGATGTTGGAACAGAATTCGAAACCCCCTCCTCCACAACTCTCTGATGTCAGACGCTGCTCACATGCAGTAGCAGCTGGGCAGGTGTGTGGAGCTGAGCAAGCAGGGATAGAACTTCTCTCTTGAGCTCTTTTTACTCCACAGACGTTGATATTTGACCAATCATTACTTTCTTTAATCAACTGGGAAGTAAAGCATATGTCTGCGTAGGTCATCGGACTTCCTTTTCGTTTCACAACGATGTTTCATCTCTCATCTCAGAGGTTTCGTCAAGCTTGTGGCTCCTGTGACGACCCAAACCAATTCACATTTTGGCTCATGTGACCCTTAACAGCTCGAATGACAATAGGGCGGGTCAGCGACGCTCAGGACTACTTTCTATTGGACATTCCAGGTATTTAATAATGGGTATTTAAATAATAAGTATTTAAGTATTATTATTTAAATAATATTTTTTTTATATTAAATAATGAGCCTAAATTGTCTGATGCCTTATCTTCTTAATTTTGCCAAACTCAGAAGCAGTCACTATCATGGATCTATGCATGTATATAAATAAATGTTACTACTGTTACACTCTCCCGTCGTCTTTTTGTTGGATTTTAGGCAAAGTTAAATTAAAACTACTTTTTTAACCTTTTGTTTTACTTTTAAAAAAGTTCAAATGTGTTAGGTGGTCTATTTTATATTTTCTGTCAGAAAAAAGTGTACTTTTCATTTCATCTATATGCACAAATACAGGCTATATGCTCAATGGACTGCACAACTTTATAGCTACTTTGTTTTAGAGTATGCCCGGAAATTCTGCACCCACTTCCCAGTTCTGTTTTGTTGGTAATAATTAGTCAGAAATAAGTAAATCATTTTATTTGCATTGCTTGAGTTTTGGAAGGAGAAGTTTGTTGAATTGGAATGAAAACAAAAAGTTAAAGAACAAAATAATCATAAATAGTTTGCTACAGAGTAATCACATATGATACATGACTTCTATTATTTTCCATTACACATATTACTAATGTTGAGCAAATTTGTCAGATCATTTATTGTTAATAGGTTCTGTCACCATCATTAAAATCCTTCGCGTTTTTGTTGTTGGATTTTTTTGTCAAAAATTGCCCAAAATTTTTACTTTTGACAGCAAAGGTTTCTGTCCCCTGGTCTAGCGTCATAGCGGCTACCTGCTTGCAGAGTTGGCTCTTAGTTTAATTTAGTTGGGTTGTTACGCATTGGCAACAAAAAATAAGCAAAGAATTCTACAGAAGTTCTACTGATTCAACAAATCTCTGATTTTTCAAAGATTAAAACGCTGAGATGGTGAGACAAACTGAAGTATACTCAGACTCAGACGTGCAGCCACTGCATATTCACACTAGGCAGCAGGGTCTGACTCATCTGTGTGGGGGTCTATGGGAAAATTATCCTACTTCTCACTTTATATCATAGATCTGTAAACACTTTACTAACAAGATTATGGTCTTAGTTGCTAGTTTCAAGTCCTCTTCAAATGTTCATTTTGTAAATTACAGTCAACAAAACACTATAGCAAATCCATAACAAATAATAAAGGTCTGCCTTTTATATGCAGCATATGATTTGTACACAAGTGGTGTTTCACTAGTTTGAAGACTCCTGACTATAGGGCTCGAGCCATACCCTTAAATCTCCCGAAGTCTTTCCACTTGTAGTCCCTGTGAGTTTTGGACCAATCTCAGATCACATGTGAGGTACTGCCAGCGAGTTCAAATCTGGACTGTAGCTTTGGTGTTTGTTCCAGTACTCTCCACCGAGTGAAATGATTTAACCACAGGATTATATCAGCTTTCACTGCAGGCAGACATAGGGTATGACAGAAATACTCCTCTACTTTCCAATGTATATCAAACCACACGCCCACATATTCACACATAGTGTACTCATGTACCCACAAACACATGCTTTCCCCTCCTCCCCTCACTTTGCTGACACTCATATTGAGCAATGCAATTGATATTTGTTCCTGTTGATGCAAATCTGTCAATGTAGCCTTTTAATCAAACAGTTTTTCTCACCCTTTTACTCTCCCCGCCACCCACACATTCTCCCAAAACAAACATATTGACTGGGATTTCAGGGACGGATGAGAACAACAGAACAACTACAAACTTTGGGTGCAGATACAGGTGATGAAAGTCTGACAGATGTGTACAGACAGTTTGTGGTGTTTGCTGTGCTGAACTTCAGATTTCTTTCTGCTTCTGTGAGGGTGTATTAATGGTATGGTCTCTGCAAGATTATGTACTGTGTATCCCCATTTTTTTTCTCTACATGGACAGTATATACATCATCTCTCGGTTTTTGTTTTGAGGGGAGAAACAGAAAATCACTCCGAGCACAGACGACAGTGTAGTAAATGGTGCAGGCCATCTTTATTTACAGTCTACTATGTGTAAGGAATACTGTATACTATGTGTGAGGAGTGCAAATGTTTAATTTTAAAATGCCCTGGAAAAGATCAAAGGATAATTTGCATATCTCAATCAGCTCTGAGGTACAATGCAAGTGAGTAATGTTAAGAACAATACAGAACAGTACCTGGAAAGTAAACAGGTTGCTTTGTATAAATCATTAGCATAGAAACTGGCATAAAAATCAGCCCAGATCACAGGACCATTTTATTATACATTATTTATTTATTTTTAATAAATAGGGGCTCCGAGAGCAAAATCTGAAAGGAACAGCAGGGTCTCAAGTGATCTCCATTTTTCATCAGTGCACCATTCAAGCCAACCGTAGAAATCTCACAGTGGAATTCTCCAGGCCGTGCCAGGATCCTGCCTGTCTCGCAAATCCACACAAAGAAGAGACACAGTGATGTTTCCGTGTGGAGCGTGGCCATGGAGTTGCAAGATAATCCACCCCATGGCTGCCTGTGCAGGCCTGTGCCTCCCTCGTACAGCAAAGAAAGAAAGAAAAAAAAAGAGCAGGAAACCATGACTTGTGAAGTGTCACTGTCATGACATACTTTTCGAGTCGGATTAAAAATCACAGGTTTCTCCCAGTGGGCTCTGCAATCAATGAGAACTGACATATTCATTTCTGTAGATGTAGTGTACATTTATAAAACTTATGTGGAACAAAAGAGGTGGGACTCATCTTCCTTGGCGTACACATCTAACATGAATTAGTCTTATTTTGGCAAAGTACACAAAAGAAAGCAAATATGTAAAACAGAAAGAAGAAGTGCTAAAATATTGAGAAAGTGGACAAGAATTGTACTCAAAGGCTTTGATTGAAAAGTACAAACAGGTTATTAATTTTCAGTTGGGTCATCTGCATGATGAAATACATCAAAATGTGTTTGTTAGAATGACTATCCCAACTTTCTCATCACATACACACATTCTGAAAAACTGTGACTTGGTATAGTCGAAAGAAAATCTGGCGAGGCACTGAGGTCAAGTAAAGTTTTTCAATCTTTATTAATATCGGAGTTTATTGTGTTCAGAAAGATTTTCTGAGGAGCAGGAGAGATGCTGATACGCACAGTCTTTATCTTGGAGATGAAGGGAAAACTCCTCCACAGGAGCCAGCATACCTCTGCACACCTGCAGCACAGTGATGCATGGCATACACTTTGTTGATAAAGTTCACTAGAAAGGTAAATGACAGTGCACAAGTGTGACGGTATTTGAAAAGTTCAGTGTGACACTCAGGTCACTTTCAAAAGACAAAAATCTAACATGGAAAAAGTCGATTTTGTTTTAGTGTTAAATTAGTAAGAAAAGTAGACTGACACTCTTTAGAGTATGCTTCAGAGTTATGCACCTTTTTGTTAACCGATAATGGCTTATTGTGGTGAATTTCTATCTGGATTATTCATCAGTTCATGTTCAGAGAGCAAAGAATTTGTTTTGCAATTTGGGAAATACCCTTATTCGCTTTTCTGCCAATTTCTAGATGTGAAAATAGGTACCATTCTCCCCAAATATGAAGTTAAAGCTGGGCTGTTAGCTTAACTTAGCCCAGAGACTCCAAGCTCTGGGAAAGAACTAGTCTGGCTCTCTGTGAAAAACCACCTAACAGCACCACTAAAGCTCCTTGATTTACTCCAGGCAGAAAACCTGCAGGTTGTGGTGTTATAAGGGTCATGGGCAGGTCTATTTCTTGGCTTTCCCGTGAAGTTGTCTGGCAACAAGTGGCGTCAATGTGCCTGTCCAAGAAGCAAGAATGTTATAAGGGCTTTGGCATTGTTCTCTGCAAAATCAGTATTTGTTGTTACTACATTTAGATTTTTGTACAGATAAAACAAACGACCCAAAACATGCTAATTAATCAGCTGCAGAGGTGCTAACAGGTGGACATTGTTGGACAAAGCTAGCCTCTTTCTCCATTTGCTGTCCTTATGTTAAGGCAACATCTGCTGTGGTAGTACATTTTTATATTTACCTTAGAAAATAACAGTGTTATCAATCTCATCCAACTCTTGGCAGAAAAGTAACTAAGCATATTTTCACTAAACTGTTTCTTTTAAGTGCGTTACTATGCAATTAAAATCAATATATACTTTTAATCATGCCTCAAACAGCCTCATAACCTCATCGTTTGGTGAAAGGGGATTATTTTGTTATGTTCCATGTTTTATCTCCATGTGAACTACATACCATTGAAATCTAATACACCAGCATACCCACAGCACATAACCACATTCTTCCACTATGACTACGAAACGGTCTCCTCGTGCAGGAAAAATAGTGCAGATAAAGATGGAAATGAAAGGATGGGGGCTTTTTCAACTAAAATCACTGTGGTTTAGTTTCATTGCTGACGACTTGTGGCGATCCTAAAGCTATAATATAGATACAGCGCTGTGAAAAAGTATTTGCCATCTTCTTATTTTTTATTTTCTTTTTGCATGTTACACCTACCTCGTCAAACAAATTTTAGCATTAGACAAATATAACATGAGTAAATACAAAAAAGGATTTTTAAAATTATGAATTAATTTATTTAGGAGACGTAAAAGCTCTCTAAATCTATCTTGCTCTATGTCAAAAAGTAACTGGCCCCTAAACCATATAACTGGTTGTGTCACTGTTGACAGAAAGAACTGCAAGTGGTTGTGATAACTAGTAATGAGTCTTTCTCACATTGCTGTGGAGGCATTCTGGCCCACCCTACTTTACAGAATTGTTTTAATTCAGCCACATTGCAGAGTTTGCAAGCATAAACGGCCTGTTTAAGGTCATGCCAAAGCATCTCAGTCTAGTGTAAGTTTCGATTTTGATGAGGCCTCTCTTTTCATTTAGTTTATATTTTGTTGTTGCTGTTTTGAGCCATTCAGAGGTGGACTTAGTGGTGTATTTCATGACTGGGCATTCTGTGTCAGGGTTTTCTGGTAAAGAGCAGAATTCATCTTACAGTCATTTATGGCAAGTTGTCCAGGTCCATGAAGCAGAAAAAGGAGCCTTAGACGATCACACTACCACCACCATGTCTGACTGTTGCTTTGATGGTTTTTAATGAAATGCTGTGTTAATTTTACGCCAAACCTTCGAAAAAGCTCAACTTTTGTCTTGTCAGTCCACAGAAGATTTTCTCAAGTCTTGGGGATCATCAAGATGTTTTTGATTGAAGCCTTTGTGTGTAATATTGGGCCAGCAGTGTTTTTGCCTTTCTTAATGTTGAATCATAAACACTGAATTTAACTGAGACAAGTGAAACCTGCAATTCTTTAGATGATGTTCTGGGTTGTTTTGTAACCTACTGGATGATCAATGGATCACTCCTGGGAAGGTTCACCACTGTTCCAAGTTTTCTCCATTTGTGGATAATGGCTCTCACTGTCGTTTGCTGGAGTCCCAAAGCCTTAGAAATGGCTTTGTAACTCATTCCAGACTGATAAATGCCGCTGATGCTGCTTCTCAGCCGTTTCTTTAGATCTTGGCATGATGTGTTCGTTTTTTTTGTTGTTTTTTTTAGCTCTAGTAGCCTACTTTACTTTGTCCACC
This sequence comes from Pelvicachromis taeniatus, assembly GCA_015108175.1. NCBI lineage: Eukaryota > Metazoa > Chordata > Actinopteri > Cichliformes > Cichlidae > Pelvicachromis > Pelvicachromis taeniatus. Next base: position 18,315 of record VURO01027524.1, read on the forward strand.
AGGTTCTATTTGAGTCATTTGGTGATTCAAACGATCTGTCAGTAATCACGCCTGGGTGTGGCTAGTAAAATTGGAGTCAGCTTTGCAAAAATTGTAGTTAATCACAGTTCATGATTTAACAAGGGAGGGAAATTACTTCACACATCATTTTCAAATAGGGCCAAGTAGGTCTGGATATCTTTTTTCCCTCAATGAATAAAATCATCCCTCAAAAACTGCATTTTGTCTTTATTCAAGTTATAATATTAAAATGTATTTGATGATCTGAAGCAAGTAAACATAGCAAATATGCAACAATACATGAAATTAGAAAGGGGGCAAATACTTTTTCACAGCATTGTATATATGCAATGTAATTCACCACAGAGTTTCAGTGATACAGTACTCACCCACTCTACCTATTGCCACATCTGTCTTGATGGTTGCCATACTACAGCTGACCCACATAATTAGCAGCATGTCAAGTTGGGAACATTTATTCGTACACCTAAATCTCTGGGGAGCTTCAGTCCAAATACATTTTTTAATAAATCCAGCACAGTTAATTGCCTCATCATGTTATCCACCTGGATTCACACAGTAATGTATCATCTTTATGCATGACAATGAAAACACAGGCATGATTCATAAGCCTACACTTAGTCGCCGTACCTACAATATTTCAATGCGTTCTCGAAATTTCCTTATTCTAACTGGTATAAGGAAGGACTTGAGCATGGCGCACTCAACAGTTCTTTACTCCTCTGTCTGCTGATTAGAGTCAAAGTTGTTTGCCCACGGAAGTATGCGTATTTGCAATGCAATGCACTGCAGTGATTCAACCATGTGACGTGTGTGTTCTCCTATTCCAGGGAACATTCACAATGTGTTTATCAAAAAGGAACAAAGAGTGTAAAAATTTAAATCACACAAATTAACGTATGCAAATGTTTCTCCCACTGAAAACGCTACGTCCAGATGAACAGAATCAACTTTTTGGGATGCAAACATAAGGTTTTGCAAAAACAAGATGCCAGTCACATAACATCACAAAGCAAGGCGAGGTGAAACATTTTGCTGTCTTTTGAAATTGTATGCTTGCATTTGGCATGTAAAGATTTAAAATAATCAACAAGATAACATTTGATCAGTGGTTCAATACAAGCATACTTTTCCTTCAGGGGGAAAAAAGTGTCATTTTCAGACCAGTATCAGCATGAAAATAGACTCACCTCAGAAAGACAGCCTGTGGAGTCATGATCTGAAATACAAGTCTTTATCGTAGTCAACTACTATTGTTGAATCTGGGTCACAATCACAAATCTTACCTTTATTCTCTTTGTTTGGCAGCTTTGTTTGAGTCCAAAGCACTCTTACACCCAACATGTATACAAAAGTGAAGTGAAAAGCTGAGTAAAAAACAGTCCTTTTTTTCTCTCCTTTTTTAGGCTTTTCCAAACAAAACACTTGCAATCCTACAGACTGCTTCAGATCTCATTGGTTTTTTTGCGCACTATGATTGGACTTGCTTTCTAGCATTTGCCCGGCCAGCACACAACAAGAATTTATGACTCTCTAATTGCTTTATTTGCCACAGTCAACAGTTTATCAGACAGTAATATTGTGTAGTCTGAATCCGACATGAATCTTCACAGCCTGTTTTGTTTGGCAGCACTCTAAATAGATAAGTTGCCTCTAAATGAATTAACACAGTTCTTATGTCATGACATGGAATGATTTTTGTGTTTACATCACTAAAGACACTTAAATTGCTAAAAACTACTTAAATAGACATGTATACTTTCCTAAACCAAAACAGTTCATTTATCCTAAAAAGATAGCACAGAGTAAATTACACCATCTGTGATTCTCCATGGAATCAGAAAGCAAACCTCGTAGGCTATAGCCGCCTGGAGAGAGAACCCTCCAGGCTCCCATTTCAAACCTTCATTCAGCCAGCAATACCTACTGTTTGCTCTATAAGATGATAGGGAAGGTAAAGACGACCATGATGATAGTTAGAGTGATGGTGGTGGTGTGGTGATGAGCATGATGATGATCATGGCTTGCTATTCCTGTCAATGACAGCCCCAAGTCTTTCACAGGTAAAGAGAAGCAGGGCGGCTACACTGGCTTTATCAGGTTGCCTGTAGGGGTCCTGGGCAGTAGCAGCAGGATAGGTAAAATCACATTAAGTGGAATGAATGTGATTGGGCCCCAGGCTTGTCATAAACGCAAAAGCCTCCGACTGTTTCTGGATTACATCGTGAAGGGCAGCGAAGAAATATACAAAAAAATTGCCTGCAATTTACTGCAGGGTGTTTGGAAGTAGACGTGTACATGGACAAATACAGTATATGTATATTACTGTTTATTTTATGGGAGGCTGGAACAATGAAAAAGTCATCCATCACTTCAAGAAAAGACAGAGCGGAAAAGAATCACTTCTTAACTGTAGACTGCCTGTTTTGTTTTTTTTTGCCACCAGCAAAGAACACTTTGAGCCCCAACTCTACTACTTACACCGTCAAACAGCCACTTAAGTGTCACCCTGTCTTGTAACGACACATCCACTCCGACGGATGTCTCTATCTCTCTGTGTCACTTTGCTTCTGACAGCTCCTCTTTAGACTCTTGTTCTGTGGATGGAACCGCTTTTTCCTGAAAAAAAATGAGAGGAGAGGAAAGAATGGGGAGGGAAAGAAGAGCTGGAGGAAGAAGAAGTGTGGTGGATGGCATTGAGAGCAGACTTGTCAGACACATAAAGTGTCTTTCTCTGATTAAAATAGCATGTTTTGGAACAACACACCACGCTGGTTGCAGTATAGCTATGTGAAGGCCCTGGTCGATAGCACTCCACCGCAGTGGAATATGAAAAGTATTGATCTGCCTTTTACCTCGGACAGCTTTAAGCACAAAGCCTGTGATGTTTCTGTAGCCAACCTTCAAAGTCAATACACTTCTCTCTACATCACTCTGGCTTGTAAAGAGAAGGAAAAGAGAAAAAGAGATTCCTGTCATATCGGACAGAGAGCTGTGTCCTCCTCTGAGGTTTGCGTAGCAGAGGTCGGGCTGGTCGTTGTGTTTTTTACCTCACGGACCTGATGCAGGGTTACGAGGGGAGAAGGGTGATGAGGGTTTGGGTCAGCTGGTGAAAGGTTAGAACTCGTGAGAGACAGTTTGTGGCAGGGAGAGACAAGGGATGGAGGTACAGTAGAAAGATGAGGCCAAGCCAAGGCTACGACCCCATGTCTTTCAAACACGTGCACACGAGTTTCACTTCTCATGTTTGTGAATTAGGCAGGCAAGGATAACAAACGGAATGGTTTACCACTTCCTTTTAAACGCATACAGAGAGAAAAGGAACTTTCAAATAAGCAGCCTTAAACCTTCAGACTCAGGAAAATCAATAGATTCAAGAAGAACTGACAGACGCATTTAAGGGTGCAGATCTTGTGTAAGAATATCCTCCTCCACAAAGAGACCTACTGAGAGAAAAACACTTGGGACAATCCTCGGTGTTAAAGCTTGCTGATCTCAGATCAGAGTAGGGGGAGGTCTGCAGGGAGTAATACAGAGAGACAGACAACCAGAAAGGACCAGAATAACAGATTGCAGAGCAGCCCCTGAGATGAGAGAGGGGGAAAAAAAAAAATCACAGACAGACACAGAAATCGAAATCCAGATGCTTTCCCCTTGTTTCTTCCCTGTTCCCTACAGAGGGGGGTACTTGTATGATGCTGGATTCACCATATTTAAGACAGTCTCATTATTTAAAGCCTAATTATTTCTCTTGGTCAGCACCGTCAGGTGTATTTGAGCGTCTGGGTAAAAATAAAGAGACTGTGATTAGAATCAAGTGAGTAAATGCAGAAGGGCGGCTGAAAATTGGACACCTCTGCTGTGATCAGGGGCTCTGCAGACCTCTAAGTAGCTGGATTAACCACTGGCCATCAGGCTATTGATGTTATTGAACTGACAGGCTGATAAATGGAGTCCTTGCACAAGGTGTATGAGTCTGTCGCTTTAGCTGGTTTGCATGTTCACTGGTCAGGCAGTGCTAGAGAATACAGCAATTAATCTTGAGACCAAAAGATTCTTTAAGGCAGCCTTTGATTGTCTGGAGGACAAGCAAAATTTACATGATTTAGTGTATGCCAGGCTCAGACTTACATCTGGAGAAGAAAAGAGGTCTGGGTTACTGGTTTGTGCCTATGATCAGGACAAATTCATTGGTAATGAGAGTGAACAGCATTGTCTTCTTACTCATTACTGAGTAATTTTTAACCTTACTCCAAAATTAAACTGGCTATAGAAATTGCACTGTAAGTAACCAGATTTTGTATTTAAAAACAACAAATTTTAGCTAGCAGGTCAAATGTTATTGTTTGATGTTAATGTGTGGTAAACTGTCTTTACTATAAATGAGTTATTATTCGTTTCGGGGATTTGACATACAAGTCTGAAAGTTTGCTGCAAAATGATGCAGCTAGCTGGACACTTGTCGGTCTTGTGTGCACAACTACGCAACTTCCCATTGTCACTGTCAGACTATGCTAGTAGTATGTAGTACAGAGTACACGGTGTACTGCATGGAAGTGTACAGGATTATCCAAACTGAGACACAGTGCAAGTCAAAGAAAGAGAGGTGCAGCAAATGAAAGGAGCTGACTGTGAGACAGCAAGCTACTGCACAAGTGAGCTGAAGAGTTGAGTTGGAGAAAAGTCGTTTTTATACACCGCAACATTATTGTCTAAACAAGTCACAAAGAGCAGACGGTATTGCCAAGCAAAGGCAAATCATTTGCATTCCCATAACTACAGGAGAGATGGTGCATTTCTCCCACTGTCACAGCAGTCTTACTAACATCATGTAGTGTCTGTTGCAAGCTTATTTCCAAATCTACTGTGTGCATGTTTGAAATCTGAGAGAAACACTGCAAAGTTTTACCTTATTTGCTAGATTTTTAATACCAGTTAAATTTAAAACTCCTGTTCTGAGCGCAGCATAACAGCTAAGTGTGTCCTGAGGGCACATTGTTCAACGGTTAATAGCATTTAATCCACCTTATTAACCCTCCATCTGCGGCCAGTCAATGTGGACATCTTATTAAAAAAGGATCGTGATCAATGATGGAGTAAGGACTGATGTGCACAATCAACATTCAACTGTTTTGATTTGAAGGTTCAGAGTCTAGTACAGTTGTTGCTCCTTACAGCTCAATAGATATAATTCCAAAGTCATTATTTCATGCTGAATAGCTATTTAACTTTGTGCAGCATCACTAATCAAATGCAGAAATAGCTGGTGATAAGAAAAGAGAAGAAATGAATGTTGTCTTTATTTAAAAATATCCCATTGTGCAGACCTGGCTCTGTGTGTTATGACTTTAATTACTTTTTAATACTCGTGCGTTGGGTTAATTTTGTTTTCTTAGCACAACATGTTGTCATTTGGGGAAGCTTATGGAGAATTAAAAGTATTTGAAGATGGGGAGGGGGTGTTTCTGCAGAGTAGCTATGAACTTACAATTAGTGCAGCAATTTATTTCACAGTATCTTAGAGCAATTATCTTAGACTAGTGTCATCAATGTTGTGCTGTATGGTACTAATTAATCTAGAACATTATGACAACTAACAAATTAAACAAATAATATAATTTGTCTGGGGTCTGGATTCATAATATTTTGGATGGAAAGTGAACAGTCTCATGGTCGATGCGCCGGGTGCAGCTGAAACGGACAGATGTGGCTCCTGCTCATGGTGAGTAAGAGTTGCCCGACAATGGTCAGCATTAATTCATTTATCGCATCCTGTATTCATGCAGACGCTATGTGAAAAGTATGCCTTGTTTGTCATCTCTCGTTAACATCTGCTTACATTTTATTTATACATCTTTCTTTGTCTGGGTGTGAGAGCATGTTTGCAAGAAATTATCTAAGTAAAAAACTTTTGCCATTCCTATGCATGTACACAAATGCAGAGTGCTTACATGTACATTACTTATTTCTAGTAATAAGTAAATTTGTATGTTTCCTTTGTAATTCAAGCAATCAGTTATTTAGTCACGTTTTCAAACAAGCAATCAATTACTGTTAAAGATCTCACCAAATTTTCATATTTGCTCGTGGTAAAATGAAAAACAAAGAAAAACCCGGACACGTTTCCACTGTTTCCATCTGCCTCTGACTCCTTGGCACGTAGCTGTGCACTAGTGGAATGTATCCAACCCTGTGATTGTGTCTTTCAGGTCAGCTAGCCTGATGGTAGAAATGATGTCCTTTACAATGTGGAACTAATCACATTATTTTGTGCCAGGGTGATAATAAACGGTAATAAGTGTTAACTCCTGCAAGCCGTGTATAACTCTGCAACACTGGTAGTGAAGTCTGCTGAGGAGGAGAAGAAGGATCCTGGTGCCACAGCTTCAAAAGCAGAGCAACTGGCTTTAAGTTTGGCTAAAGCTAGTTGGTCCACAGAATGGGCCAGCTTGTTGGTGGTTGTAGGAAGTATGGGATGTATGCCGCTAATCTACTCACTGTCCAGTGAAGTCCTTACAGTCAGAGGTACAGCAGGCCTTACACTCCTACTGAACATAGCCAAGATAAATGCAAAGGGTGTGTTTTTGTGCTGACGCAAAAAATGATCTTTTTTGCAAAAATCTGAAAATAAGACAAGTCATTTAAAAATTACAATTACCTAACAATGCACAACTACAAGATCGTGGAAAATATGTCATTTTGTAATTTTTAATATTTAGCTGTAGAGATTATTAATGGTGTTTTTTTCCTAATCCAATGATAAGGTCAGGGAGATTACACATATTGGTTTCTACATTCCTCATCTTTGTCTGGCAGAGGGAGGCTAGATTCAGCCAGCTAAGCTCCTCCAGAGAACTGCAAATCTCTTCCCATTCAGACAAGCCGCCATCCTGTGCACAGATGACCTGGATCCTCCCAGTTACAGAAACCAAATCATGATCGTCTCCATGACAAAATATTAACAGACCACACCTGCCCTCACTTTGATGTAGAGGCAAGGGGAGAAAGTAAAGCCAAATACTAACGCTACAAGCGCAGACTCAGAGGGACAAGCCAGGAAAAGATGAAAGATAGTGAAAGGATCCAAAGTGGAACAAAGGACCTGGTGAACAACATTACAACACACTCATCCTCTTTTATAGAAACAATCTGTTATTGTTCATCAAGAAAGCGTAGAACAAACAATCCCAGGAAACATTAACTTGGCTCCCAAACAAAGTGTTCAGGCCAATCAGATAGTGGAGATATTTCAATGACTGTTGCCTCAGCTCTTATTTCTTCATTATCTTGTCTGGAAGCAAAAGTGACATATCTTATCTCCACTGACTGAGGAACAGGCTGCCATTTTGCTGATTTATGATTTTATTACTCTTTTTACACATTTATTATCATTTTTGGTCTAGGCAGAGAAAACAAAACACTTTCCTTTCACCACAGATTCAGTTAAATATCTACACAAAAGCACAAATTTGAAGGTAATTCAAGTATTAAGTTGTAAAAGCTGTTTTATTAAAAACAAAAAACAAAATGCTGTTTGTTTTGTTAAAAAGCAAAGTTACATATTGAGCTTAAGCTTCTTCTTTTTTTTAAATAAAAAAAAAGCTTTGATTTTTTTTTCTTTTTAATTGCAGGCAGTAATTATGTTTTCTGATTATTGTCTTATCACAAAAAGCAATATAATTAAAAACTATTTACTTATTCTTTGCAGTACTGTCACTTAATAAACTAGAATCAGGTTTCACATTAGTGCAGATGCTTTTTTATGAAATTTTTAGGCAGTAGCTGTAACTTAGCA
>VURO01027525.1:10694-34053 GCA_015108175.1 Pelvicachromis taeniatus
AAAAAAATTAAAATAGATGTAAAAATAAAGTAAACTATGCAAAAATTGAAGAAAAATAAGTGAACCCCCCCCCCCCTAAAACACAATAAAAAATTATTAAAATCAAACAAAAGAATAAAACTTAAAAAGAAGTCAAAAAATAAAAAGTTGAAATCAAAATGCAAGAGTACTGGAGTGTGAAAAATAAAAATAATAAAGAGGAAAATGATGGATAATTTGATAATGGAGTTGATAGCAGGCAGGATGTAAGCATCACAGGAGCAGGAAGTAAAATTCAGACTTACTCAAAGTCATAATCAAACATGGCAGAAGGACTGAGGGAGCAGCATTAGGGGAGGGAAGAGAGCAGCAGCTGTTAGTTTACCAACCAGAGCCTAAAGCCCTACGAGTATATAAAACTGCAGTCCAGACTTTAGAGAGTGAGAGCACCACCCCGTCACGCCGTGTTAGGAGGAGAACCTGCTGTGTTAATATGTAGGCATAAACAGTGAGGCCCGACTCAACAAAAAACATGTTGACATGACACGTTAAACCTAATTTGTCTTAACAAACTTGTCATTTATGGACCCTCTGATCACCCAGCCTGAACAAGTCTAATTTTGGTCGACAACAGTAAATTTCTTTAAGAAAAATAAATAGAATTTTGTGTAATCTTTACTAGTGAAATCTTGTACACTCGCTGTTGTGGATGCATCACCAAGTAGGGTAAACTCAATCATTTTTATTTTAGAAGCTCACAAGTAAAAAAAATAAAAATTAACCAGGTTATTTCAAAATTGTAAAGCTTGGTGATGTGGACCAGAAACATTTCAACATCTTTTAGGCTGAATACCAAAATAAAATACCCTCAATTCTCTAAAAGCAGAAGCTCAAGTGACACAATCACTTCAATTAACCTGCTGTAAGACAACTTTTAAGTTGTCAGACACCAACAAAAACCACCGACCAACTCTTGTGTCTCCAACACAGCTGTGTCTCTTTGGGCTGGAGACGCAAGTGTACAAGCAGATCTGCAAGTGCCTGATAACACCTTCTGTAACCTGGCTTGTCAAGAGCAGTCTACATGAACGGCTATGGACAAATTTAGCTCCGTAATCAAAAAACGCAAGAAGACTTCAACAGCATGCTGACCCAACCGTGTCTCATTCCTTTATTTAATACCTGTGTCTGTTTTTGTTCTTCCTCTTCTTGTGGCTCCCGTGGTGGCTGCCTGAGGAGGAGGAGGAGGCAGCCTTCTGAGGCTTCAGGTCCTGCAGCGTCGAGTCCACATCCTCCGTGTCCTCCTGGCTGGGCTCGTTTTCTTGGTTTTGAAGATCTGGAGAGGTATCGCTTTCTGTGCCGCTGCCTGCCTCACCTGAAGAAATCAAAACAACAGCGTAAATGACACAAATTACCACTGGACCATGAAATATAAACTTTTAATGTTGCTTGGCTCAAAAGCAAAACTCACGCTTTTCATTCATGTGATCAGGTATCCCACCGAGTGCACACACTGCCTGTGAAAACATCACCGATGTAGCAGTTTAGTAAGTGGTTTTTGTTGTTATTATGCAGCATATCTGTTTAAAATAATAAGCAAAAGACTCACTGCAACTGATGTAACAGATGACTTGCTGAATAAACGCTCAGCTTCTTTGAACTTCCTATTCCGTCTATCAGTCTTACTATTGGAGTTCCTGTTAAATTAAAACAAGCAAACAAAAATGAAACAAATTAAACAACGGTTTGGTCTAATAGTGGCTCCAAATGCCCACACTGGGCCTAAGAGAAAACAGCATATTTCAAATTATTTTAAGTTTTTCCTTACGAAAAGAAAGTCCTTCAGACATTTTTTTTCTTTCAAATTTTAAATTAAAAAAAAAGTTCTCAGCTGGACGTACTACTTCAATATCAACTACATGTAGTTTTTTTTCCCCCTTCATAATTTTACTGTAACTTCATCGGCTGTACTCTTCTTCCTCCTGCTGGCTTTTATGTAACTAATAGAAGTCAATGACTCGCTTTTCATTTAGTGTGAATGCATTTCCACCAAACTGCTTACTTTTGGTTGGTGAGGTATCTGTCCCATCCTCTGATGATGTTGCCATACATCTGGGTGTCTTCTAGATAGCTGCCTTCAAATGCATATATTTGTCTTTCCAAGTTCACCAATGTCTCCTGTGAGCAATGAACGTGGAGTAAAAAAATAAATGTTATATATCTGAGTTTTAGTCATTATATTAATCAACCTGGCTGGTAAACTGTTAACAGACATTTACTTATATACACACAAATTACAAGAATAAAATATTAACTTTTTTAAGTGTTAATTATTCACTTGCATTTGCAGAAAGAATTCAGTGAGGGCGGAGAAGTGAAGATAGCAATGTCTGTCACATTGCTGAATTAGTCCTCATGCCAGGGAGGCAACAATATCAGTTATCCGGCTGGATGTACACAATACACACGTGACACCAACTTATCGCGAGAACTTGGCCAAGCAGGGCGGCTGCTAACATTTAGCTACGCTAAGTTGTTAGAATATTTTGTCAAAAGCGCTGCAGCAAAGTCCGTATGCGTAAAAACGCTTACAATAAATATTCAGAGAGCTGCATGTAGTCTTGTTACTACTAACACTGCTCTTCATTAAACGTTATCAGCCAAACAACGCTGTCGACCCGCTAACTAAGTTAGCCGCTACCGTTAGCCTCGGCTAACATTAGCTTAGCATGTAGCGGGGCCTCGGCTAGGAGCGCGCACGAGAAAACTTCACGCGGTGAAATAGTAAATGCGACCTTTATTGTTAACGAAACCACCTTAACGTCTACTTACGGCCAGTTCTTGTTTCCTCTTTACGAGCTCAGCGAGCTCCCGGCGAGTGTCCGGGATCTGCGGCGGAGTCGCCTTCGCATGCATCGCCATGACGGATGGCCGATTAATCTGGAAACCAAACAGGAGAGACTCGGTACAATAAAAAAGCCCGCCTCCATTTCACCGACAGGTGGCGCTGGAGTCTCGCGATAGAGCTGTTTTCACATCACCATAGCAACTGCTTCAAAACTCCAAGGAGCTCGAAAAGCGTCAGATGGCTTCGAGTGAGTCCAACGTGGAAATCGTTATAATTTCTTAAGCTGAAAACATGACATAGTGGTTTCTTTTATCTTGTAGCTGGTAAGAGTACAAACTAAGTACCAAATAGCGATGACAAAACATCAGGAAAAGAAGGGCTTTTCCACCCAGGCTAAGAGGTTTGCTTCTCAAATCAGCCTGGTAGGAAATTTAACTCTATCAAAATTCAAAGCATGTTAAAAGAATAATAACAACAGTGCCGAATAAATAACGTGTGTGGTGTTTGTGCGTCAGAGTGAAAGTCCAGGACCGGGAACCTACAACTGCTTTACCAGCAATGAAGTCAACAGTCCTTCCTTCTCAAAGAGAGGCACCACCGGCTTTGTCCCATCCAAGGTCAGGAGGTCCATTTGGTATCTTGGGCAGTTATTCTGAAGCCTTGTTGAGTATTTCTACTAGTCAAATCAGCTTTGTTTTGTTTTGTTAAACCATACTTACTTACCCTGTAAGTTATTTTTCTACTAGTGGATTCTGTCTGTGTGCCTTTTTATTTATTGCCTTTATGGATGATTTTCTCCTATGGGAGACAATAAAGTTATCTTATCATTGTTAGACTGGTGTATATACACCCTGCCATTCATCCTATGTTAGCTTCACTGCAACCCTAATTAGAATAATCTGGCAGGAGTTGGCAACCTTAAATGTAAAAGGATCCTTTTCTGAGCAATTTGTGACGAAAAAAAAAGAAAAAGTATGTAGCCACAAAACATATTTGAGCCTTATAATGAAGGTGACACAAAAGACATCTTGAAAAATCAGTGTTAGTTGTGGCTCCAGTACTCGGCTTAGATTTACCTGATTACTTTTAGTCTAATAAATTTTAATCCCCTGCTGCTTTTAAATGTCTTCATCACTTCATCCTCTCTTCCAGGCTGACAGGCCACAGAGACCCACTCCAGGCCCAAATGCATACAACCTACAGAGTTCCTTCATAAATAAATATGACTTCAACCCTGGAGTCTCCAGGGTCTTCAGGCTGCCCATAGCTATGCAGATGGATGGTCCCAAACATATAACTCCAGCTCCAAATCAGTATGATGTATGCGTGCTGATTATAAAAGCTGATTCAGGGTGTAATCTCTGAGATCCTGTTGCGTATTTTGTGTCGTTTCTTCTTTCTGTACAGGTCAGTTGTGTGAGGACAGTAAGCATCTCCTCAGTGGTCGGCACATCGCCTTTCCTCTCAAGAACCACACGGGACTCATTTTGCCCAAACAACAATGTGCCGTCACCAGGTCTGCTTTGAAGTTTTGTCTTTTTTTAGCCTCTTATTAAATTTGCACTTAAATTTTTAATATTAAAAACTTCTAATAGGCCACTACGAAGTGAACAGCAGCTTAATCCATCATGGTTCAACGGCGGTCTCGTCACCCTTCAGATCCAAAACTCACAGAATCCTTCTTCCGGCAGACCACCGTGTGCCGGGCCCAGGGGCCTACAGCCCCCATCAGGCACCCACCCCAGTGAAGAAGACCATCCTTCCGTTAGTAACCATACAATATTTAGGTTTCGCTAATTTTTTTTGTTTATCTAAAATATACATCCTTTTATGTGTGTTTAAAGGAGAAGATATTTTTTGGCAATAGCAGCGCCTCCTCAGACTGTACCTAAGGATCCTCCTTTGCCGGGCCCTGGGCACTATGACATAGGGAAGCATGACCTGCCATCAAAGCAGTCCATACCCACTGCTGCTTTTGCATCCAGAACTCAAAGAATACCCCAGAAGCCGGTGGCTGATAAGATCCCAGGACCAGGTAATAAGTTAAATGAGGCCGTTTTCTCACATGCATCTCTGATTTTCTAAGACTTACACAACATGGCAATGTAGATGTCCAGCACAGTCAGATCAGGCATTGGCCATTCTGTAGTCTGAAAGCGCCTCATTACAGTTATTGTGATATTGGATTGAATATGCTGTATTTAACGTTAGCTAGCTTTTCTAGCAAAATAGGTGCCCATTAAAACTTGTCTGTATACAAGGAGTGGACGTTGTGCGGCCGAGCATTTGCCTTTTGTGCTGCCTTTTTTGCTCTCTTCTCTTTCCCCTCACTCACAGATTGTTTTGGCAGATGGTTCCCCCTTCCTAAACCGGGTTCTGCCAGAGGTTTCTTCCTGTTAAAAGGAAGCTTTTCCTCTCCACTGCCGCCAAGTGCTTCCTCATAGGGAAGTTGTGTGATTTTTGGACTTTCTTTCTAATACTGTAGGATCTTTATGTTAATATATATTTATGTCTTTCGACAACTACTGTTGTGATTTGGTGTTATATAATTAAAATGGAATTGATTGAATCTGTTTGAAACAAGGTGTCATTAATAAATTGGTAGTGTAGTGGTTTACACATTTGACTAACTAGCACAGATCCCTGCTTTGAGGAGAAGATACCAAAAAAAAGATCTGCCAAACCGAACATGTGGAGCAATCCCTTGTGAATAAAAGAGCAGCCAGAGTAGTTGTTATTGCATTCAGGAAAGCAATTAATTAAAACGTTCTCTCTCCTTCCAGGTTTCTATAACCCACAGCTCTTGTCAAAGCAGTCCTTCTTTTACAATGACTCCAGAGTCTGGGTTCCTATGTGAAGCTTCCAGCTCAGACTGCACTGTAGATACGTACATCTTGACTCAGATGAACTGTGACTGCTGTCATTCTTAGATCGGCACTTTTAGAGTGAATAGGATGAAAATGTAATGTTTGCACCAATTTACTCTCTAGTTTTGTGTTTATGTTGGCCAATCAGACCTAGGAATGTTTGGATGTTTTCAGAAATGAATCGTAATCAGTATTTATCCGCTGTAGTGGTGGTGGTCAAATGCCAGAATTCTTGAAAAGCCGTATGTTTTCTCCTTGTGGATTTCCTGATGCTCTAAAGTGATATAGAAGAAAGTGTTGGCGCAGTCCCCAGCAGCTGCCGGTCCAGCCAATGGTACGCCGCAGTAACAGCTGAGAGCTCGAGATGAAACCACTCTGCCAACTGCCAGAGGGCAGGCGGAGGGGTGGAGTGACTCTGTATGTGAGCAATGTGACTGACTGGGCATGAGGCAGGGTGGTGTTTAACCCAAAAGACAAATGGACGCATCACTCAGTCCCTGTATCACATGTTGCATCGCAGCTGAGTCTGTCACAATATTTAAAAATCAAATATTATTATTATGTTATTAATGCATACATGATTGTAAATGTTCTTTTTGTAATGCCTTGTGCAGCTATGGTCCCTTCTTGTTATTTCAATATTTTGTTTACATTTTCCAAAACAGAAAACGCAACATAAAGTTATACATGCCATCTTTTCATTTTTTTGGACTGATTCTTATATAGTGCTTATCTACTCTCCCATTCATACAAGCACTATCTTCTATACTTTAGTGCTCTAATTAATATTCATACACTTTCACACTCCAATGGATGCATCAGAGAGCAACTTAGGGTTAGTATCTTGCCCAAGGATATTTGGCATGCAGACTAGGAAAGCCAGGGATCGAACCACTAACCTTCCAATCAGTAGCTGACCTGCTCTAGCACCTGTTGTTATTGTGATTAATGTGATATTATAAACCATTTTGACCACAATAATCATGGAGCCATTATTGGCTCCATGAGCAGGTTTTGTGGTTCAGATAAGTCAAGAAAACTAATGTAGAACCTTGTGTTTGATCTCTAAAGCTGCTGTAATCAGTGTTTTGTGATGCTTTGAAGGTGATTGGATGACAACAATAAAGAACAATTATCTTAATGCCTCATATGTCAAGGTGTTTAAAAATCTGTCTGACTAATCATTGCATCCTAACCATTAATGATCTTAAAGTCTTTCCTCAGATAAGTGTTTAACTGTTTTGTATGATTATGCTAACTTTTTTTTGTTACATTGTTTAAAAATACAGTGTTTGTAAGTGAAGACCTACATAATACTCCATGAATCAAATGCCATTAAAACTCGGACTTTAAATTAATGACGATTCCCCTTGAAATAAATATGTGTCGGGCAGTTAAATGTCCAGATATTTCACCGTGCGTGGGTTTGAATCAATGCAACAGGATGATTAGCTGAATGTGTTCGACCGCTGTGGAGAAGATAAATGCCATTTTGGGTCAGGGAGCTGGACATGCATTGTACAATGGGCATCTTTTGTGTTATTTAACTCTGACCTAGATTTCCATTCAGGATTCTTTAACTGGTGAGTCTCTTCATTATACATTTTCTGGTGTAGCTGTGTTTGTGGAGATGCTAGAGGCCAAACAAAGGGCAAAAATGAGTGGATATTGACGTGCTGTGTCCAGAAACATGAATAATAATACAGCAATAATGTCTATCGCTACTTGAAACCATTGATAAAGACTTTACCATATCAACTTAAAGGGTGAGAAGCAAGCCGGGCCTTAAAAATGGCTTCAACATGGAAGGCTGGTGCTGAAAGTGACTCATGAGCTGTTAAATCAACTTATTTAATACCGTAAATAAAAAATAGTTTTAGTACCTGTTTGCACTTTAATGAGGCTTAAAGGTAGGGGTGTGGTTGGTTTAACTGACATGACAAGAACAAAAAAAACCCTGTAAATAAACAGAATTAAACCAAAAGCAAAATAGCAGAAATATTTTGCTTAAAAGTCTTAAAAATCGTACAAAAACATGAACATATTGTTCACAGATCTTTTTAAAGGTAATCTTGTATTTGGTGTTGGTATTTACTTTGGCTATTTCACATGGTTGTTTCCAAATTGTAACATCCTCTCCTACCAGCAACAGCTTAGAGATCAAATTATAATTGAGCAGAATTAGAGGTTCAACCAGAGCTCAGAATCTTTGTCCACAGGATCTTCATTGGTGATGCTTCGTTCTTGTTCTGCATCCTTAACTCGGCATAAATAGTGGAAACTATCTGAAAAGGGTTTTTAAGAAATGAAGTGACACTCAGAGATGTCTGCTTCCAGGTTTTATGCTAAGCTAACCACATGTAGCTCATTATTGACATATGAAAATGCTATCAGTCATCTCATATAACAACCTGTGTTTTCCAAAGCATTCATCTGGGACATCCTTCCAAACTTTGACGTGGCATTTCGTGTTCAGCAGATGCAGCTGCTAATGTCAAAATGAATTTCATGGAGACAAAATCTGCCCCCTGGAAATGACTTCGACGTGAAAAACATTTTGTCTCAGAGCTGTTATGGAACCCTCATGCTTATTTCCAGCTGCATACTCAGAAGATGTGATCCACTCCAGTCATCTGCTCGCAAGGAAACCAGTTGGAGATTGGAGATTTTTTCCCCACCAACTGCAGACATGCTTGACACCCACATTGTGGCAGCTGCAGTTATATTCAGACTCTGACTTCAGCCGTGTGCTTTCCAAATATGTGCACTCGCCCTGTAAAACCAAAGCATTGTGTTCTTGTGGTTATACAATGAGAAAAGCAATTTAAAACTGCTTTTGCTGACAGGAAGGTTCTCTCCCACTTGGGTAAAAAGCACAGGGAGGATCCAGACAAATGCTTAAAGTGTAACTGCAGGCACCAGCCTTGATTTGTAGCGCTTTTGTGGTGTTGTCCAAGACGGGTCATTAACAGCATGCCTTTGTGGGTGTATGGGACTCTCTTTGAACAGCCCCACTTCCCCGTCAGGTGCAGGCGAGTGTGGACATGCACCCCCTCAAAGAAAGGCTCAAAGAGAAGGAGCATTGCTATAGAACAATGCTGCAGGCACGTTGAATTTGCTCACTGATCTTTCTTTATGTTCATTAAGTGCACTTACCAGGTGTTTTACCTAGCAAGGCAAGCACATATATAAAGCACATTTCATCCAAAAAGCATGAGCTACCACAGAACGAGCAAAAAAAATCAGTAACACACACGAAATCCAGTTATTAACTTAAAAAATGAACAAAAGAAGCAGAAATGAAATGAAATAATGATTAAGATCAAAAGTAGACCAATGATGAAACTAAAATCAATAGAAGAAGCAAAAATGGAATAAAATGCTAATGTCGGATCAGGAACTAGGCCACTAAAAGGCTCATCTAAACATCTAAAGAGTGTTTTTAGCTCAGCTTTAAATGCTGATTAAGTCGCAGCACACCTAATGTGATTCGGAACAACCCTCCAGTGGCTTCAAATATTAAAGGTAAAGGTTAGATTTGGCTTTAGGAACAACGAGACAGCACAGCAATGCTTTCTGCACCAGAGTGAACAGCTAAATGTGTCATGTTGTGCTTATGTCTGCTGCTTGGCAGTACACCAGTGGATTGCAGGCACATTTTGTTTTGCTGTAATGTCATGAGCCTACGTAAAATGTTTAAAGGCACATTTATAGAGTTGTTCTGAATCACAACATGAGATGACGACGGCCCTGTTAGTCCATTTAATTTAGATTTTTAGCCCAGCTGGCGAGGCTTTAGGGACGACAGTTTGGGTCATTCACGCAGTCTCTCAGTCAAAAATGCTCAAAACCCCGCAGCCGATATTTTATGTGTGGTTTCACTGTGACACACATGGAGCACACTGAGCAGGAATGAGTGCCTAGGGTAAAAAAACAAAAGAGCCTTCAACATGAGTACAGCTAAACCATTTCTCTGATGGCCAACTCTGAAAAGTTAGCCCCACCCCGCACGCTGATGGGATTTCTTCCTTAGGTTTGTTATCAGGCTTTAAACACTAAAATCTGATGTAGTCACGCAGGAGTGGAGAGATGACTCACGTCAAATCAACTCCCAAAATTGATTCGTACTGCGTTAAGACAGGCTGCGTGATCAGCTGACCTGTGCTGTCAGCAGATGTCGCATTTGGAAAGTGATGCAAAAGAGCATAGTCAGCTTATACATCAAAACTATTGACCAAGCCAAACAGTGATCAGAGAGACCACCACGTGGGCCGAGATAGAGGATTCAGAATGAGGGAGGAGGATTTTGTCAAAGCGCCAGGATTTTCTTTACGTGTGTGTTTGTCTGTTGATATTATTTATAGGGCTACTAAAGACAGACACTTGCAGTAGTTACACAGTGCTTTAGTAATAGTCAGTGAAGTGTTTGCAATGATCAAAGCAAATCCGAGCAGCTACAACACCTCATTATTGTGCTTTTCTCTGATAACAGGCGAGGTGCGCTGCAGGCTCTCAAACATAGTAAGACTGCACAGATGTTTGCAGTTACCTGCTGTCCACATACAAAATGCTCCAAATGTCTTAGTTTTAATGTTTTTACTGTGTTCTCACACAGTCATCTTCCTCTTCTGTCCTCACATTTGTGACATTTACAAGTTTAACCTGATAACATAAGAAGACGACTAAATGCAAAATGTAGTTTTTAAATGATGATTTTATTTATTAAGGGAAAAGAACTACTTAAACCTACCTGACCTAGTGTGAAAAAGTATTTGTACCTGTGTTATCAACCACTTGTTTTGGAAAGCTGAGTTTAGTTTTATTAGCCACGTTCAGGCCTTATGGCTCCCAGATTACTCTTAAAGCAAGAATCACTAAAATAAAACCTGTCTGACAAAGTGAAGTGGACTAAAAGATCTCAAAAAGCAACATGTCATGATTACAAGGGCATTTCTAACGCTGTGGGGCTCCAGTGAACAACAGTGAGAGCCATTATCGACAAATGGAGAAAACATGAAACAGCAGTGAATCTTCCCAAGAGTGATCAGCCTACCAAAGTTACTCCAAGAGCTCATCGACGATTCATCCAGTAGACAAGAAGTGCAGGCCTCACTTGGCTCAGTTAAGGTGCAAGTTCATGAATCAATAGTAAGAAAGGGAGTGCGCAAAAATGGCATCCATAAGAGAAAAACATTTGCCGTCAAACATATTAATGATGCTCAAGACTTTTGGGGAAATATTCTGTAGACAGACGAGACAAAAGTTGACATTTTTGGAAGGCTTGAGTTCAGTTACATCTGAGCAAAACATACTAAGAGTCAAACATGGTGGTGGTAGTGTGATGGTCTGGGGCAGCTTTTCTTTTTCACGACCTGGAGACTTTGGATAATTGATGGAAATACGAAATCTACTCTCTAAATTTTGTTTGATGATCTGAAACATTCTAGTATCAGGAAAGAGCCAAATACTTTCCCCTAGCACCATATACTTTGGATTAAACTACAAGGAATACTAAAGACATAAAAAGCTACACAATATCAGTGAACGACCTGATATTGAGTCTGTAGCTACATCAACAGCATCAGTGTACTGAGTGTCTTACCTAGCTAAGTTGGTGATGCATAGTTTAGCTCTCTGGTAATGCTCACATACATTTGGCCCTTTAGTACGTCAGTAGTGCTCTGTCACCATGTTGGATAATGTGTCCAACTCTGAAAAAAACAGATGTGCATTAGGAGGATGTTTGTGTCTCTGTATTATATTTCTTATCACTTCCATCCATCATGTCCTGCCGCCTGAAGCGACATATAATGATGACCTCAATCTTACTTTTTATGGCAAGTGACCAAAAAAAGCAGAAGGCCTTTTCTAATCGGACTATTTTTTATCAGAAGCCAGATGGGTTCCTCTTCTGAGACGTGTGAAAATTCCCCCATCATTTTCCAAACTTTTTTAATGATACTGCTACTGCTATGATTTGTTTGGTTTGTTTCCCTTCTGTTTTCATGTTTTCAGCCTGGATCATCAGCCTCCTGCATTGACAGGGAGGTCACATTAATTGTTAATTAGCAGCAGATAAGTCCCTGTCATCTTTTAAAAAAGGGAAACATGATTGAAACAGCGGGTGTACAATATATAGTGCTCTGCATGTTTGTATTATTTTGTATATTTGTTTGTTTTGACCTGTTTTTAAGTGTAATCTCTATTGGATACTCTGTTTTTTGCAGACGTACACGCACGTTTAAAGATATCACGATGTTTAAAGAAAATAAAGCTTTGCACTGTTACAAACGCTTAATTAATGCGATGCTAATTGCTGCAATTACACCGACACTGTCCTGTTATGATAGCCCATCCCGCAGCAGGCCGCGTTCAGCTGCTGAGGAGTCATTTGATGGGTTAAACCATTCAGTGGCTCCGACAGTTAAGGCGACAATAATGTTCAGTATTTGCCAATTAAACCGAAGAGAAATTATTTTAAGTTCAAGTTTGACCTTCAGAAGACTTCTTTCGTGAATTATTGGCTCTTCTGTGGCGTAGGCAGATGGGTATTTACACTCGCTAAGTAGATGGTACGGTCCAGTTGTCCGGCATGCGGTTTTTCACCGCCATCCTCAAAATTAAGCCAGAACAAGGCAGAGAAGCTATAACAGGAAATGACGCGATCCTGCCTTCAAAATAAAAATCTCTACGCTTTTAGTTCAAAAGGTGAAATGTAAAAATTAAACGAATTAGGACATTTTAAAAACCTCTGCTACAAACAAAAACACAACGTTTAAGGGCTCAAACAATAACTTTAAGTTTCCAAGTAAGAAGAGGTTTTTAAAAGAAAAGATTTTTTTAACCACTAGTTGTATGATCCTCACTGGATTTGCCTCATTAATCATTATTTATTGTAATAGTACCCTGTGTGTAAATTAAACCATAAAAATAACAAAACTAGCAAGAACAAACAACAAATTTAAAATACTGTATATCTTCCAATTGTAGCCCAGGCGTCTATTCAAAAAATTATCCGGCAGGCCCGGGGTTTAAAAGAGACAGGTGGTTATTGGAAACAGGCTTCCCTTCCCGGAATTGTCGCGGAAGTGAGAGGGAAAGAGGACCCAGGCGCAGTTTTTAGTCTGAGGTCTTACAGTGCTCCAAAACGTATTCCAACAGTTCACAAATAATGCAGTTCCCAATTGTGCTCCTCCTTTGCTCCCGAGTATCTGTGGTAGCCCAGTGCACGAGTGGTGCTCCCCGAAACTTCTATCTATTCTCATTAGACCAAAAAACTAAATGTGTTTTCTTTTTTCAGTGGCAGAAACAAGCTTCCATGGTCATCACATGTACATTACAGTTTATTTGGCACTTCTCTAATTTAAAGCAAATTTTACTGTAAACGTCATTCATCCAATCACACACACATAGAAGTGTTTGTTTCTATACTTAAGCATCTTGTCTTATATTTGTATTTGTATCTAATGTTTGCACACATACACTCTGATGGATGGATCCGGGGAAACTCGGGGTTCAGTGTCTAAGGATACTTCAGCCTGCAGACTGGATTAGCCGGAGATCTAACCATCTTTGATTGGTAGATAATTACTCTACCTCCTAAGGCACAGCCCCCTTGCCCCAGTTCTTTCCACTGCCCAGTTTAAAAGGGTAAACTCATAGTAATTCTAGAAGTACTATTATTTATTAGACATTATGAGATGTAAAACTAGTATATCTACACCAAGAAGAGCTGGTGTGGTTGTAGGTACACATTTGACTGTAAAACATACTTTCTATCTCTTTCTGGAGCCTCTAAAATCATTTCCGAATTTCTCAAATAATTTCCCAAATAATAAAATTGGGAAAACTGAAATGCCACTGAAGTAAAGCGTTCCATTGACCAAGGATGTTTTATTTAGAAAATCCTGACCGGAAATCTTGCCTTCCTATTTCTAACTTATCTGTAGGTTTTTATCCTCACGCTGTAGATTTTCCATCAGAGACCCGCAGCTCTCTGGACTGAACCGAGTCCCTGCCTTTAAAACTCACCCGATAACATTTTATTATCACTTCAGAGTCTCGGCGCAGTTTTTCCAGCCGGATCCGCTTTTATTTCCACAGATTTTTTTGGCTACTTTTCCCTTCTACTCGGTTTGGATTTTACTAAGGGCGTGTTTGGGAGTTTCATCTCCTGTACTTGTGCGACTCTGAGGAATGACAGCAACTGGAAAGGGTCTGCGATCCGCCTGAATGGAAACAATGGATTATAAAGACCTCGGACATAATTTCGAGGAGAAGCTGACACTAACAGACAAGAGTGAGTATTTTACAGTCAGCATAAGGAAAATGGGGTTAGAATAAAGGGTGGCAGCAGGGTGGAATCTGATTATTGATTACATTAATGTTATGTAAATTAAAAAAAAATGTTATTATGATTAGAATTATAATTCCAGTTTAGGAAGCGTGGTTTCCCGTGCAAAGACATGCTTGGATAAAATGTAAATTCAACAGCTGAAGCAGTGCAGCCTATCAGATGGCTCCCTCTAACATCTTAAAAGAGGAGATGTGTTTGTCCGGCCACGCCAACAGGCGGGTCCTGACCAGCAGAGATCCGGGAAATGCTGCACTGAGCTGTGGTCTCCATTACCAAACAAGTCAGTGGTGGTGCACTGGGTGAAAAATGCCCCACGTAGATATATAACCAAAACGTATAGTGTACAATCTCACAGGAGAGAGACAGTACACGTGAATGCATGCAGCTCAAACAGAAAATATATAAATAGTACAACGGGAAGTCAGTGTCATGCTCAAGAGCACCTCGGATCCTGTATGGATGCTGCAGAATTTCCCACACATCTGAGCAATTGTTTATAAAAAAGCAGCTGGTACACCCCCCCTGCTGTGTCTTATACTGTGCGGTTATCAATCAATGAACATAATCAACTAGGTTGCGTATTTTTGTATAAAATCAGGGAATTAAAGGTATTTTAATTAGGCTTATCTCACCATGACTCTTTTTTGCCTTATAAAATATGTTATACACATTTTTTCTGTAGACTTTTTTATTAATTTTTACTGTAGTTTTGATTTATGGATGCAACAACCCCACACACTATAAACACATGAATAATTCATCCAGCCTATGTGCTTTTAAGATATAAAAGCACTTGGGATGAGCCTCATGCTGCACACAACTATCATACATATCCTGTGGACCAGTGCTCACTGGCAGAAGGTGACTTTCTGTTCACTGGCAGCCCACCCCCATTTTCCACTCAATGTGGAGAGCTCTAGATGGATGGATGGAGGGAAGGAACGTCTGCCGCAGCAGCTTTTTATCACCGCAAAGGCATGGTGCTCGTTCCCTGGATGTGTGGGTGTCTGTTTGAAGAGGAATATGAGCCCCTTATTGAGCAGACATATGCTTGAAAATGGTGGTTTATTTTTTATAGTTACACTCCTGAAATCCTGGAGCCACAGTGTGTGTTTATGTGTGTGTTTTTGCCATGGTTGAAAACTTTTAAGTAGCTATTTGGTGCCTTTTCTTCCGGACATCATACGTGCGTTCTTTTGAACTATTGTTCTGGAGCAAATTCACCCATCAGTGTGTTATCTAAGATGGAAAACAAAGAGTGTTTTGGTTCCAGGCCCTTTGCAGAGACCGCTGCACGCAGCAGGGTCGACCAGCATGTGACGTTTATCAGGAATGCTACACGCCGAAAAAGGCAGGGGCGTTAGATAAACAGAAACATTCTTTCTGTCTGACTTCTATCTGAGAGATGGGAGTCTCATTCTTGCACAAAGAAAGAGCCAAAAGAAAAGCCTGCCGGGGATTGTTTGTTTATGTCGGCCTGTTGCGCCTGCAGGGCTGGGAGAGGGGATTGTAATCCCTTATCAAAGTGGTTTATTCAGGTCTGAAGTTGGCAGACCTTTGGTTTAGCCCCTAATGCATGTGGACCATCCAAATCCCTAAAACCCACCACCCTGCACAGCCCTCCTTACCCCTCCTGACCTCATCTGCTCGTCATTCCCCATCTACAGTAAAACCAGTCAGCCAGGGACATTACGCCACTTCATCACAGCCTTGTTTCTGTGCCTGCTGGTGTTTCATAGAAAATGCTAGTTTGGGGAAAATGAATCACAGCTACCAGACTCCTTCGCTTAACCAGGGAGTGCTGGAATCAAGCTAAGCCTCTCCAAGACATGACATGTTCAAAGACTCTCTGTTTGTGGCTCACAATAGGAGTGGCACCAGCTTCCTGCAACGAGTCAATTCACTTTTTGTGCAATGTCTTTCTAAAGGAGTTCACACTGTACATGCTACTACTCCTTCCTACCTAGTTTTAAACCTCTTCTTGCCTGATATTCCCAGCGCCATCACGTTGACTTTTTCACCCCCTGTTTAACAGTAGTGAGTGTCTCTGTTTGGAGTTAAATGCTCCTCTGTGGAAGTAATCATGAGACGTGGACTCCCTGTGGCACTGTGAGCTTTCCCAGTCATGCTGACGTTATGTTCTTGGAACGCTTTCAAGATCACAGGCAGCCTGGAAATGTAGATTTCAGCCTAGAAACCTTTCACTGCCGACTTTAGATTTCCCTCTATCCTCCATCATTTAATTTAGCAAATAAATAACCCTTGTGTTAGATTTAATGTTGTAAATGAAGTGTAACTGAATTAAGTATAAATTCAGCTTTATTTATAAACTTCAGATTCTTGTCTGAGAGCGTTTTAAGTTGTGAAGTAAAGACATTACTTCACTACACAATCAGAAAATGAGCAAGGCCTAGGAACTATCGGGGAGGAAGAACTCCCCTTTAAGAGGAAGAAACCTCCAACAGAGCCAGGCTCAGCTATCTGTCTTTTCGAGAAGAAAAAAAACCCCATAGAGAGATCACAACCAACAATCAGAACAAAACACAAACTGCAAGAGAGAGAAGACAAGCGTTAATGATATGCAGCGGTGAAAAACACTTTGTATTAGTCCGAAAATAATGAGAAATTGTGTTTGTTTTCTCCGAGCAACAAGTCAAAAAACACATTTACTGTGAAGTTATACAAAATCAACAAGCAGCAGAAAATCAAGGCTTTTGCAATAACCCTTTAATCTTAACCAAGACCATAAACACCTGCTGCTGTGGAAAATAGAAATGTTTTTTTGCATTATAGGTTTTCACACTTTAAAGTAAAAAATACAAGAGAAAATGTAATAAATGCATTAAAAACTCAGTAACGTGCAGTTATCATGTCTGGCAAATCCAGCTTACAATAGCTCGACACAGTTGTAGCTAACAGTTTTTAAAAGATTACGCTACAAGAAAGTGGTGAGTTTGAAGAGATGAAACTATGAAATGTTGATGTATGTTTGAAACTGTAATCTAGCAATACAACACTCTAAAGTTTACCTATACACTCAACATCAGGTAGGAAGAATACTGCATTTTCTTCAGGTCCTGTTAGCTTGAGCCTAATGCCTCAATTGTGCTTTGGCAGCTAGCTTGTAGGGTTAAAAGGGTTTTATGGCTACGATGCAAGTTATGAAGTAGATTTCCCACTGAAGCATAGTTCAAGCATTAGGCTTTTAGAGCGGTTTTAAGTTTAACGTCTTTATGTAGATTATTCTGTCAGCTGGAAACATTAGTTTCAACCTCAGAGGACAAAGCTCCTCTCATCGCTGGCATCCAGACGGGGCTCAAGTTATCACAGCTCTGCCAACTGTGTCTCATTTATGGCCCGGGGGCTTGAACGCTGGTAACTGCAGGTGGGAGGGATGCGTGTGGAGGGCAACGGCTAGGATGACTCTGAGAAACTGGACTGGGAGTCGACGTTTAGGAGTGTTGTTGTGGCTTGATCGTCTCCTTGAAGAAGAAAGGAAGGAAGGCTGGGAGGAGGCTAACAAGAGCGCTAACCCCTGCTGTCCACGTCAACATCCTAGTGACCAGATGCTGTAAATCATGGCCGTCACTATGGGAAAGCAGAGGAAATGCTCCTTTCTGCTGCTGACTATGAAGAAGGAGAGGGAAACAGGTTCCTGAGCGCTTATGCACAGATTAGTCATGTTTCCATCTGTATCCGGCATTCAAAAAAGCAGAATCCATGAATGGGTCATTGATATTAATAATCCGTTTTGCAGCATAATCCTTTTAGAGAACGGTGTGAGGCAGGGGTTAGTCATAAAGGAGGCTGTCATATCACATTTAGATTAGAGTCAGCGAGGTAGCAACACCTACACTTCTGTACACATCTGTGACTATTTTAGAGATAATGTGGGAGGAATAAGAAGAAAACATATGCTTAATTTATATGTTCTAACTTAACGTATGAGCAGTCAGATTTCTACCAGTAGCTATAGAACTAAGAGAAATAACTGCCTAAGGCACAGCTTTGCTAAAGCAATGCATAGTTAATGGCCAATGTTGTATATATCTATGAGTAAACAACTGCTTTCGAAAGTTTAACAGTCACCCTACCACCCATGTAGATAAATAAAAAGTAATCTCCATCCCTTAGCTATGCTGCCATAGGCTCAGGCTGATGGGGGACTTCCCAAGTCTCTCTTTCCTGTCTCCCTGTGCTGTCTTTGCTTTTCTCTTTGCCCTTAGCCCACAACTAGCGGCCCCGCCCTGATCCTGGAGAGGCTTACTCTCTGATTCAAGATTCAATTTTTTAAACTATATAGCACCAAATCATGACAACAGTTATGGAGGCACCTCATATTGTAAGGTAAAACTCTTACAATAGTACAGAGAAAACCCAACAATCAAATCACATGTTATGAGTGTGCGCTTGGCAACAGTGGGAAGGAAAATCTCCCTTTCAACAGAAAGAAACCTCTGGCAGGCTCAATGAGGGGCATCCATCTGCCCAGATACACGATGGAAGACATTATTAATAACTAATGATAAAATGCAGAGTGGTGTATAAACACACACCCGAGTGAGAAAGGTGAGTGAAGAAGAGGCACTCAGCGCATTATTGGAAGCCCCAAGCAGCCTAGGTCTATCTAAGGGTGTATCTAAGGGTGGATTCAGGGTCTCCTGATTCAGTCCTAAGTATATACTTTATCAGAAAATTAGGTTCATTCATCAGAATGTGAGTATGTGTGAATATTAGATAGAAAAGCACTTATGACACTTTCCAGATACCTGGGAACACAGATGTCCAAACTCAGGGGTTAAGTCACTTCCTAGTTTTAAAAAAAGACATATTGTTTTGGTTTTCAGCAAGGTCAGAGCCATTCAGGTATCACAAGAAATACAGCATAACACTTATTTTTTGCGCTTAAAAAACACATTAATTGATGGAACCTGATCAGTGCTATGCGTATAGCTTATTTAGTTAGTAAAAATACACAACAGTGGCAGTACTAAATAAAAGGGTTACAGTTCAGTGCCGTCATCTTGGATAGCTTACTCGGGGTATGTTGGTCTGCTTCAACGTTCAGAGTGATTTAAGCACAACTGTAAAACGAGTGAATCATAACAGTGTTGAGATAAATTCCCTTATATTTCTTTATACTTGATTTTAACAAAGATTAAAATCCATCCATCCATCTTCGTACACTTATCTAAGTCTGTGTCACGATGGCAACAGTCTAAGCCCAGACCTCCCTCTCCCACAGTCAGCAGAGACCTCTCAGCATTCCTGCGTCTCCTCCAGGGTCTTTTCCTGCCTGAAACGCCTCAACCAGGAGGTGCCATTAGATATCTTAGTCAGATGCCCCAACCATCTCAACTGGCTCCTTGAGACTTTTTTTTCACTTGTCAAACATCAAAACAACACAGTGATCTGCTACCCAAGGCCAACCCTATGAGGCCTAAGTTATCACAGGTGGCAATCCTAACACCAACCCCATATTTTGAAAAAGAGTCACTCAGAATGATTATTGTTTTGTTCATGGATTTCCAAACCACTAAAAACCAGTTCATTAAAATAAAAATTACACATACTGATTGCCTAGGGACAGAGCTAGTGTTGGAGACCTCAGGGATACAGGGCGACACAGGGATATTGTTTTCCAATATATTATTTGGGACAGCCACATGGGACAAGGCCATAACGTGGGCTCTTGTGGCTGGATATATGTCTGGAAAGACTCATGTCCAAAGATAAATGGAAAATAAATAACATGGGTAAGAAAAAACTTGTCAGAATTATCATAAAAAAAATGGAAATGACAAACTCCTTTTATACATCTCCTCACTTTTCAAAATAAAACACTAAAGCAGCATTGAGCTTTGATACCTTCCCCTAGTTTCAGTTGAAATTAGCCTCTCCTCTTAGCGCTGCTCTGCACTTCAATGTAGCCTAAATACTCTGAAGACTCCCTTTGATGTATGAGAAGGAGCCTACAGTATTGATTGTGTCCTCGGGGCCTTTCCAGTGAACCCAGAGGTGCCCAAGGCAGTTTTTTTCTGCCTTGGGCACTGGGATTGTCTATTAACATTTAATTCATCTATATTAATGGACCCAGATTCATCTCTGATGCCAAAGAGTAGTTTTTTTGGGGTAAGGTTATATTTCGCCTCATGTGCTGCAAAGGAAACCTAATCTGCTCAATCCCTTCCTTCAAATAACATATGTCTCGTTTTATTTTAGATAAAAATCTCATTCAGCGCTCATTCAGCTGCATCCCGTATTTTCCCCATGCTGCTTTGCAACATGTCCTGGATGTATTTGTGGATGTGCAATTTGGACCTTGGGGAAATCGCTAGCAGATGCAGCTCCTCTCTCTTGCTTTGAAGTGTATGTGTGTGTGGCGATAACAGCCCTGTTGTAGCTCATGCCCACTTTAACAAACGCACATACTCACACATATAAACACACACGTGTCTATCACCGTGTAACGTCCCTGTGACAGGACCCACAGGCTCTAATAACAGAGTGCAGATGATGTGATGGCGCATGCTGTAAGACTGCAGATGATGATAATAAAAACACATGTATGTGGGCAGCCATCTTGCCTTGCAGTGATTACCAGAGAAAATCTTTGTTTTTGATTTTGTGAGAAGCCACGATCATGAGGTTTGTCAGATGTTTCCCGCTGTTTCTCGTGTTTTTCTGCTCTCCGCATGGTTATTTTGGAACTGCGGATGAGCAGCGTTAAACCAGTCAAACTGCAGCTTTTTCCTGCTGCACCAGTCGATTGATTGTCTCCGCAGCCTCCTACAGTTTCGTAACACCGCACCGCTTCTTCCGTTACCCACTGCGAGCCCTGGCACTCCAGTTGGGAGCTCATTGTGTCTTTCTATTCGCTGAAAGGATCCTTGAAAAGCCATTCAGTTAAGGGGAAAAGGAAGACCTGCAGAAGGCCACAGAAAAAGAATAGCGGACAGGTTTTCTTCTAGCCTTCAACTTTGAGTTTCAGCATTTTGTTTGATGTGTCTGACGCTCAGAGCTGCAGTAAATCACGTAGAGGCTTTGTGGCCTCAGTGAGGCATCTTTTGTCCTCAGGCTTGTTTTTTTTTTTTTTCATATTCCTTGGCTTGTTTTTTTTTTTTTTCATATGTCACTAAACAGCTGATGTTTTTGAAGCAAACCAGTAAAGTCTTGATGCTGCACCTTCTTCCTGATGATTTTAGGGAAAAGCAGCATTCACTCATGTTCATGTCATTTATGAGATGACGGATTCGTTCAGTTAAGTATTGTTGCCTCGTACATTACAGCGGTTGTTTTAGAAGGGATGCAAAAC
Organism: Pelvicachromis taeniatus; assembly: GCA_015108175.1. Taxonomy (NCBI): domain Eukaryota; kingdom Metazoa; phylum Chordata; class Actinopteri; order Cichliformes; family Cichlidae; genus Pelvicachromis; species Pelvicachromis taeniatus. The sequence goes on from VURO01027525.1 coordinate 32,060, forward strand.
AATTCAATTCAATTCAATTTTATTTATATTACGCCAAATCACAACAACAGTCACCTCAAGGCGCTTTACATTGTAAGGTAGACCCTACAATAATACATACAGTGAAAAACCCAACAATCATTTGACCCCCTATGAGCAAGCACTTTGGCGACAGTGGGAAGGAAAAACTCCCTTTTAACAGGAAGAAACCTCAGACAGAACCAGGCTCAGGGAGGGGCGGCCATCTGCTGCGACCAGTTGGGGTGAAAAAACATGCATTAAAACTGAAAAGAGGCATTCATTATTTTTACAACCACACATGCTGTTTTAGCTGGTTTCCATTTTTACTGATTTACAACCGGATATGTGTCAGTTTTTCATCATTAGCTCGTCTAGCGCCGATCTTGTAGTGCAGGATTTTAAATACTGCTGCAGGTAACATTTGTAACAATTCATTATACGTAGATTTAAAAAATGCTGACCTATATCAGTTATCTTATCCCTGCAGCTCAAACCCCAAGCGTATGCAGTCTGGTTATTGCTGAAGACTAAGAAATCCAGCTAATATTCACATTTTACACACACACGAGGTACTCTTGCTCACAAACTGCTGGAATTGTTGCTTATTTAATTTATGCAAAAGGTCAGTTTTACCCAATATTAATTTTATTTTAATACTTAAGGAGAAATGAAGCTTTCATACAAATGGGTGTCCTGTGTTGACCTGCTGTTACCAGGCCAAACTCGCACCAAAAGCGGACCTCAGCTGAGATTAAACATGGTCCGTCATCACACCTCGCTGTGCTGCCAGGCCAACGTGAGTCAGCCAGTCAGAGTTATGCCCTACTTTATGAGTCCAAAACAAGAGCATGGTGGTGGGGCAGCTGGGGTCTATATATGCTTGTGTTGGGTTGATGTTTCCAACTGAGGTTTCCACAACAAAATGATTTTCTCAGCTTTGACTTTATACTACAAACTGCAAGAAAGATCTCAGTGAGCAGCTGAAACTCTTAGGAGAGTGCAGAGTAAGAGTGTAGCGACAGGAACAGGCACAGTTTTTGCTTATAGATTTGTTTCCTCCAACTCTGCAGATTAAAAAAAAAAAGGTCTGTTTAGCTGCTACATGCTCCACAGTGTTCACAAGCCCATCAAAGAACCAATTTTAATAAAAAACAAATCCTTAAAGGTGACCTGTTATGCTTCCTTATTTTTTATGGACCACACCAGAGTCACTTTGCACAAAATTGTGCAAAATTCAAAATTTGTCTTGATGTCGAGCCTTGATGCAGCCCCTCAGTTCATCATCTGACTGAAAGCCTCCTGCTTTAAACCAACTTTCTTCTGATTGGCTGCACTGCACAAACAGAAGGCTTAAATAGCATGTGGGTGGGGTTGGTCTTCTCCCAGCTAGCGTATGAACCTGAGATAACCATATTAGGATATCCCCTCTCTTTTATATCATAAAGAGCGAGAGGCTGAAGGCTGAGGTTTTGGCTCACGGGGATTACTTGTACACACACCAACCTCATCATTTGAAACTTTATCAGTGATTAATACTGAACATCCACCAGTTTAACAGTATATATATGTATATATGACAGGAAATATAGAAACTAGGGCTGGGCAAAACGATTATTTTCCGAATCGATGAATCTAGTGATTAATTTTTCGATGCATCGATTAATCTAATGATATATGTTACTGCTAAGCAGCTTAAATTAGTTTGACATTTACGGAGGTTGGGTGTTTATCTCTGTGTATGAGTGAGTGTATGTCTACGTGGGGGGTGTCTGGATGAATTAAAGGGTAAAAACCAGCGTTAGTAAAAAAGTTGAAAACTTACGGTCGTTTTATGATCGGCCATTTCCACCTTACAAAGCCGACAAACGACTGAATCACTTCCTTTTCGGTTAAAATATCCCCATACTGTAGAACTGCGTGTTCGGGGGGCGTGGTTTAAGTCGACATGCTACTCGCTGCTCGCTGCCGCCATGTGTTTTTTTGAAAGTGATGAC
>VURO01027526.1:0-16541 GCA_015108175.1 Pelvicachromis taeniatus
ACTCCTTCCCCACCAGAGAGGCGACGTTCCATGTCCCGATTGCCAGTCCTGGTAGCCGGGGATCGGTCCGCCAGGTCCTCCGCTCCTGGCCGCCGCCCAGCTCACAATGCACCCGACCCCTACGGCGCCTCCTGCTGGTGGTGGGCCTGCAGGAAGATGGGCCCATGTCCCTTTTTCGGGCAGTGCCCGGCCGGTCCCCATGGACTAAGGCCCGGCCACCAGACGCTCGCCCTCGGGCACCCTCCCCGGGCCTGGCTCCAGGGCGGGGCCCCGGTAACCCTATCCCGGGCAGGGTAAACTGTTCCCTTGTTGGCTCTCTCATAGGGGTCTTTTTGGATCGCTCTTTGTCTGGTCCCTCACCCAGGACCAATTTGCCATGGGAGACCCTACCAGGGGGCAAATAGCCCCCCGACAACATAGCCCCTGGGATCCCTGGGACACACAAACCCCTCCACCACAATAAGGTAGCGATCCACGGAGGGGAGAAATTTGAATTCATTACTTAAATTCAGAGGCTAGCCAGAACTTTATCGTTTTAAAACAGAGATTTAGACCTTTTCTCCATGAATGGTGATATACAGTAGTTGCTGCAGTACAAGGATTAAACTGCAAAGTGACGCAGGTGCACAGCAACCTTTCACACAACACAAACAGTTGGCAACCAGCTAAGTCAAGTATTGTACTGCAAACAGACAGGTCACTGATGAGTTGCATCAATTGTTTGTAGACAGGTTGCCTCCCACCTGGCAACCTGTGCAATAGCCTTGCTATTGAAAGAGCGCTACAGGGCCCTTAAACCTTAAATTCCTAGTCACAAGGAGGTTGCTCTCCTGTTTTTACTCTGTGACTGAGACATTAATAACATAAGGAAAGATTTCTAGATGATTTGCTTGTGTTTATTTGATTTCTCTCTGTAGTAATAAACGGCTTCTGAATGCTAGCTGTATCATCTTTTTCTATGTTTATCTCTCTGACTGTGCAAAGAATAAAACTCATTATTCATCTGTTGGTATAATTATTTTTCATTCACATTGCTCTGTATCCTAGTTTAACCTTCATGTGCCCTTCCTTGGTGTAGAGTAAAAAAGAATAAAGCAAAAACAACCCTAAAATAATCAGCCTACAGCAGACAGTAAAACAATGCATTTTCCTTTTTTAAATGGATAAAGCCAGACGGAAGCATAATTCATCTGAGCTAAAAAGGTTCTCTTCAGGTGTCTAATGTAGCAAACAAAGAAGGCCTTAAATAATGTGAAAGGCAGTCGCTCTGTCTCATTTAGTTCTGTACAGAGAAGCAGCTCAGGTGGAGAAGTAAGTGGAGGAGAGAAATTTGATTAATGGGGATCAAAATGGGAAACAGCGATCTGGTTGTTCGTGTGGTGTCAAAGAAGAACGCGTCTGTTTTGTCTGAATTTTGAAGTGTATTATAACAGCTTGTTCATATATAAATCCACCCAACACTATGTTTGAGAGGAGTTCCTATTGTATATGGTTAATATATTTTTGGCAATATTATTGTATTGAAGATATCTATTGATTTATTTTTGAAGTTTTTATGACAAGCCATCACTCTCCTCTGTCATGATGATGACTTCATCTTTGACCCAAGGCCTGATTTATTAGTAGGATTATCCAGTGCATGTTTGCTTGAGGTACTGTAAGAGTGTTTCACTCATGTTGCCATGATCTGTTTAAAAATTAGAGCCAGCCCAACTAGATTACATACATTACTGTGCCAAACATGGCAGTTACAGTGGTCTGTATGCTAGTTCTTCTTTATCATGCCTGGTTCTTCAAACATTTCTTGTCTCACCGGTGGTTGAAAAAAACTGTAGCTAATTTGCATGTTACAGTTAACACTTTATTTAATTTGTTTGTCTAATTTAACAAGCTATGTTCGTTGTTTATATCTCTTGCATTTTCCGATTAGCATGATTCCCTATTTTTATGTTAAAAGGGTTTTTATCGTACATGATTATTGTCATATGGTGGGTTGTGAAATGCTTTGTATTGGATTGCCTTAAATGAAAATTAATTAAAAAATTACTACTTTTACAAATTTACAAGTGTCATTCTTTGATTATTTTTTATGGCTTATGATCAATGTATTTTATGTTCTCAGTGACCACATAAAGGATGGGTCACACAGTTAATGGTTTCTGGATAACACGGGAGTCACTTGGACTTTTTTGAGGTTATTTAACAACAACAAAAGAATTTCGTACTCCAAAATATACATTGGTCAGTGTAATTACGTCTTCCAACAAATTTTTTGTTTTCTCGTGAGCTTACGATTAATCTAACAGGGGCCGGTTTGTGGAAGCCGCCATATTGCCCCAACATCTTGAATACATTTGTCGAGATGGACATCGCCATTCTGCCTAATTGCATTTTACATATATGGCTAGTAAGTAGCATAGTACGTAAACAGGGAAAGTTTAGGTGTTCGGGTGCAGTGGAGGCAATTTTGGGTACACTAAAAAAGCAAAATATATTCAATGTTCTTTTTTTTGTTTGGTCTTTGTTTGTTTCTATATGTTATTTGGCTGACTAAAACATGGTTGTCCTACAGCAGCCACTGTAGCTAGGATTAGGCCCTCCAATAGGGAGTGCTAAAATCTACTATCTACTGACATCTACCAATTTTAGACGCTGTCCTCCTGCAGTGAGATTTTAATTATGTTCATTTGAGACCCTAAATAGCAATTTATGATCTAAATTACCATGGATTTTAGATATTATGTTTAAATTCATATATGAAGATGTGAAATTATTTCTCTATTTTTTTCTACTGACAATCAAAAAATGTAAGGACGACTTACAAACTGTGAGTACAGGTCTGTGTACAGTGTTTCTATATGCAGAAATGCATTAGATGCATAAACACAGCTGCTCTCAACCATTATCACTAAATAGTATAGAAAATAATTTTAGAAATAAATAAATATTCTAATCAGTCCTTACCAATTCAGCATACATTTGCTCCTGGGTAGATTTCTGATTTCAAAGATGCTTGCAGTATGCCTGAAGCGTCAGTGTCCTACTTTTCCAATTTATTTTTTAACTCTAAATAACAGCTGTCTTTTTTATTAAAGTTTATTTGGTTTAGATTAAGCAAGCAAGAGGACAACTTTTACTTTTCATTTTTTGATTATCATGTGAAATACCATTGCTTTTTAAAATATATGCAAACAGATGTCAAAGTAAAGGAAACCTTCATAAATCAGCAAAGAGACACTCGAGTGTGTACAGGATAATTTTTCTCTCTTGCATGCAGTTAAAGTGTCTGCAAAGAACCATTGAATCTGTTCTGGGAAATTTTAATGGCTTAACTAAGACACTTAAGCCATTTGCAGGCATGCACTGCAGCCCTGAAATTTCCCTCACTGTGAGCCACATGTCAGAACGCAAATGCCCAATGCAGACCAATCTGACATTAAATGGTCTTTAATCTGACAGCTCTTAGAGCAATTGAATTGTTTTCCACTGCTCTTTGAATGTCACTTTACTTTGAAGGTTCTGACATGTACTAATTACAAAACACTTCTGGATTTCCAGGTTTTCTTTAAAGTCCTCCACATTATTTTTCTTTAAGCCGGAAAAAATGATTTTTTTTCCTTGTAGTTTATCTTTAAAATGTGTTTATCTTGCATCATATCCTATATTAAAAGTCTTGTCTGTCTGTCTGTCTGTCTGTCTGTCTGTCTGTCTGTCTGTCTGTCTGTCTGTCTGTCTGTGGTGGAGGAGGCAGGAGTGACAGATGTCTTATAATTTAATCAAGCTGAATGTGAAATAACACATCCACTTTAGCTGACAGTAGTAGCCTGTCTCAGAAGAAGACTGCTGTTCTCAACATGCAAGGTTGTGCATCTTCTACCGAAAAATATCTTAACTACTCTAATACTCCCGAGGATTCTGGAGTATTTTTAGTTTCTGGGTCAAGAGGAAACAAATAAGATTGGGACTGATTCAGACTTTAGAAAATAAACTTTGCAGAAGTTACTGATACATATTGTTTTAGTCTGCGATTGCAAGATAATTCAAACAGACAGACACTGATGAGCACAAACGTTTATCAAATAATGGTTTTTACAAAAGAAAATGTAATATTTTTTGTGCCCTTTGATGCTTCATCCTTTCAAAGACCTTCCAAAACAATAACGTTTGTATGTCAAACAACAACCCGTTTAATAAAAAAGACTTTTAGGAACAAAGAATAAAACTATGCAACCACAATCCATTACCAAAGCACATAAAAATGAGTGATTTTTAAGTTTGTATTTTGTGTACTGTTATGATTTGTGAGTAAAATAAGATCGGGACAGATGGGAATGTTTCAGGAAATAGTTTATTTGCCTTCTTAGATACTCAGATGAGAAGGACAGCAGAGGTTACATCCAGCAGCTGGTTAAGACACTTTTTGTATAAAATGAAATCATTTTAAAAACAGTGATTCATGTAATTAAAAAACTAGTACTAATTTTACACACACGTAGAGTACAGATGGTACTCTGTATGCACCTGAATACTTCTTGGTAATGTGCACTCATATCCCTGTGTCTCCGGCGGTTGCCTGGCTACTACACATAGTAATGACTACATGTCACCCATTCAGCCAGACAACAAAGGCAATGAGACCAATATATGAAATAATAGTTTTTTAAATTTTTTTCACATATATACACAGTTTGAAAAAAAAAAACCCAAGAAGTTAGACATGGAAATAAATAATAAATGTTATGCCCTACTATTGTTTTATACTGTTCAGCTCTCCCTTCACTTTTCAGTGTCTGCTAATTAAAGTAGGCTAAATCAGTTCCTGCCTCTTACTGTCTCTTTAGGCTGGAAGTGGGAAATTATCTCTCTAGTATTTCACCCTCTCACTCCTTGCTCTTTTCTCCTGTGTGCAGTGCTGCGCATAACCAGCTCAGTCTGCACGTAACAAGTAACAAGTAACAAGTAACAGTTAAAAGTATAGTAGGAGGATAATGGTATATGAATTCAGTACATATTTAACATTGTACAGAATCACCAGCCTATGGACTGTGAGTCTGCTTACCTACAATGCTAGGCAATAAAGGTGAGTCTACCTTGTCACTTACCCAAAACAAATGCGTCACTGGACCCAACTGCATGTCTTTAAGATGCACAAAGGTGGAGGTGGCAGACTGAAACACAACCAAGCAGATGTCTTCCAGTGAAATACCCAAACAGCTTCTGTAGTAGAGTGCACCCGAGGGGGAAATATTACAGATACAAATGTTGGATCAGTGATTTCAGTTCCAGATACGGTACGTGACATGATAAAAACAACAACAACAACAACAACAACAAAAAGACCCATTAAAGTCAAGAGAAATTAATTCAAATAGACTTCAAATGTGAAATAAAAACAGGAAACTTGCTGTTTTCGAGGCTGAGCATATCTGTGGTTGGAAAAAAAAAACAGTTTAAACTAATCACTAAAAGTCTAAAACCCCTGATTATTACCAAAGCATATGCTAAAGTCAAATTTCTGTAAAATGTTTTGTGATTAATCAAATTTAATACCTCACATATTTCCCTACACTTATTTTTGCATTCTCAGACTCTTTGTGCTTTTGCTGTGTTTTCCGGTGTGTGTCTGCCACCAAACAACACTTGTACTTTGGGCCAGGACAGCTGTTTGGTCTTCAACCTTTTTCTGGCAGATCTGTGGTTGTTCTCAGGTGCTGCTGTGGTGTCTGTGGTCTCACACAAATGAGATGATGATGTCAGAGGCAGCTGGGACGTTAACAATTACCTGAGTACTGCCAAAAAAAGTATATGACTTGGCAGTCACTGGAGTCTTCAGATGAGTTTCTAATATCACAGATGTTCAGCTGAATTCAGCTCAATTAAGTTCTGAGAGTTTTTCTCGAGCCTTGAACAGAGACATTATTTCACAGCACAAACCTCCAAACCTCCAAATAAGTAAATACATTTTCCCCCCATGTAAGCCAAAGTATTCGCTACTTCAAAGACAGCTGAGCACACACAATACAGTTATTAGATTCCTGCTTTCTTGCAAAACACTTAGCTGTCTTGTAGATTGCCTGTTCAATAATATTTGTTTTTTGGCCAGATTTGCATGACTTAGTTAATGCACGGTCATTGCAATTAACGCGATTAAACTTTTTTTAATGCACTCAACCCGTCTGGACAAACTGAGATATTTCAGGGATTTTGAGTCAGTCTGCGCTGCATATGGGTTAATTGTTAATCGCGTTAGTCGTGATGAGTAACCCCTCACACAGATCAATCTGCATTAACTCGTTAACGCAGATTAGCCAATTTTCACAATAGGTCAAGAAGTATTGTTCACATGAAGTTGTATTTATTCTAGTGCGTTAACGCGAACTGATCCGTGTCATTATTTAATAACAAACACTAAGTCAAAATACAGAAGCAGCATTTGAAATTAGGCATTAAGAGAGTAAGTAGAAGCCGGGCGCTGCTAATCAAATGCACTTCATCAACAAGCGTGACCACAGTAAGAAATAATATTTCTCAAGTCAAAGACATTCAGCAGAGTTGCCAATCTTCCCAGGAGTGGACATCCAAGAAAATTCTCCCCAAGGTCAGCCCATTTAATGCTCAGAGAGGCTGAAAAAAAAAAATATCCAAGAATGACATCTCAGGCTCTACAGGCTTCAGTCAGCATGTTAAATGTTAAAGATCTTGACAGTACAATTAGAAAAAACACTGGAAGAGCACAACTTGTTTGGAAAAGCTGCAAGGCCAAAGCTTCTTCTCTCCAAAAAGAACATGGCAGCACAGCTTAGACTTGCAAAGTTGTATCTGAACTCATCACAAGACTTCTGGAACAATCTTATTTGGACTGACAAGACAAAAGGCGAGATATTTGGCCATAATGTGCAGCACCACATTTTGTGAAAACCAAACAAAGCATATCAGCAATAAACATTTCATACCAAGTGTCAGCACAGTGGTGGATGGGTGATGATTGGGCTTGTTTTGCAGCCACAGGACATGGACAACTTGTGGTGTCAGATAAGTATTCTAATAAGACATCTATGTGGTAGCTGAAGCCTGGCCAAAATTTGATCATGCAACAAGATAATGATCCCAAACACACCAGAAAATCTGCAACTGAATGACTGAAAAGTAAAGAATTAAGCTTGGCAGCTTAAGGGAGCTCTCCATAAACTAATACCGAGAAAACTCAATTATCTGAAGCAACATTGTAAAGAAGAGGAGGACTAAATTCACACAATGATGCGAGAGACGAGACTGAAAGTCTGATGAAAAATTATTATTTGGAGTTATTGCTGCTAAAGGTGCTTCTATGAGCTGCTGAAGCACGGGGCGTACTTCATTTTTTACACACTGCTTCTGTATGTTGGCTCAGTTTTTGTTAAACAGATAATGACAATATGTCACATGTTATCATTCATCTGAGGTTGTTTTAAAATCATTTTAACCGCTGCTAACAACCAGATAATTGTTTGTAATGACCTGATATGTAAAACCTTAGAATTAAAACAGGGCGTCCTCTTTAAAATGTCGCTTCTTTCCTGTGTACTACTGATTCCTTTTAAATAACATTGCATTTGCTGTCTAAAACAAGCAGGTTGTTTTTGTTGGACTAAACATTTCAGCTGCTGCATTTTCATCACAACGTACAGATTGTTCTATTTTCTAGAATGATTAAAATAGGGAAGTAGCATGGTTTTACAGTCACAGATATATCTTTACAGCATGACATCTTTCTATATATTTTTTCTGAATGTATGTGAAATGGCAAAAAAGATAAAAAGGAGAAATATAATAATTATATTTAATCAATGTCAGGACTAGGAACAATACACTTGTATCGGCAGATCACATTGCTTCTAAAGCCGCATTTGAATTTCTAGAAAAATGTACATTTTTTATGTATTTATGATGTACAAATTGCACCTGCAGTTTCACTGCAGAAAGATAAGCTAACACTGTGAGTAGAGCAAAGTGTGATTAGCTGTTTAAGATGCTACATAACGTGACACAGTGACAGAGTTTGGAAGAAAAGTCTTTGCTACAAGTAACTTCATCTGCACCCAGTCTGTCAACAGGCAGCTTTAAAATGATCAGAGATTCAAATCTCTGGAAACTTTGGGATATTTTATTCCTGCTGTGATGACTCCTGCGTCATCTGCCTCAGCTTCTGTCTTGGGATTGTCTTTTTGACCCACCAGATGTCTACAGTAAATTTAACCCACAAGTGGTTTAGAAAAATACACAGATGATTGTTCAAGTACAGGCAATTGTCACTCCCAGTCATTTTCCAGATTGTCTGACTGTCAGTCACTCACTGGTATAAACCCTTTACAGTACAGCCTCTGGGTAGTAACATGAAGAAAGTAAAGATGCAACTGGTTGAGGTCAAACGTCTCTGCCGGGGAACTGTCTTCACTATGAATGTCATAGACTGAGAAGCACGAGACTTTAATGCAGTTGCTCCCTTCATAATAACTGAAAGTAGCTGATAGGTAACCTACAGTAGAGTAAATATTATTTGATCGTCTGTTAAATTTCTAAATTTCCTTACAAACAACGGAATAGTCTCCAATTCTCTAATTCGAGAGACACTGAATATCAACCAAAAAATCCAGGAAAAAAATGCATTACATAAAAGTTATACATTGATTACAAATTGAGGTCTGGAGACAGGCTATGCCACTCCATGATGTTAATGTGCTTCTTCTTTAGTCACTCCTTTGTTGCCTTGGTGGTATGTTTTGAGTCACTGTCATGGTGCAAGAACAATCCATGACTCATATTCAGTGTTTTAGCTGAGAGAAAGAGGTTCTCGTCTAAGATTGTGTGATACATGGTCCCATCCAGTGGCCCCTCAGGACAGTTAAGGCATCCTGTACCCTTAGCAGTAAAACAGCTCTATAACATTATGTTTGATGATGTTCTTTAGCTCATATTCAGCATTTATCTTCCTCCTAAAATGTTGCTTCAAATTGATGCTAAAAGCTTAATTTTGGTTTCATCTGACAACAGCACTTTTTCCCAAGTCTTACCTGAATCATTTGGATGTCCAATATCAAACTGAAGACAGGCCTGTGCAGGTGCCTTTCTGAGCAGGGGGACGTTGCGAGGGGTGCAAGATTTCAATCCATTAGCGTGTAGTGTGTCATCAGTGGTGTTCTTGGTGACTGTGGTCTCAACTGCCTTCAGATCACTAGTAAGCTCCTCCCTTCCTCATCAACATCCTCAGTTCAGGAGACAACATCTTTCATCAAATTCAAGACTGAGGCGATTAATGGTCATTTTATACTTCTTCACTTTCTGAATAATCACATCAGCAAGTGTCATCTCCTCACCAAGCTTCTTGCTGATGGTCTTGTATCCCATTCAGCATCGTGCAGCATCGTGCAGGTCTACACTGGTGGAAAGGTTGGTTTTGGTTTATATTCTATCGCTCTCCATTTAAATTAAACTACAATAAAATTAGATATTATTCATTTCTTTGTAAGTGAGCAAATGTATCCATTTGGCAGGGTGAGGATATGCAACCTTTGAAAGAGCACCTGAAGTGACCTACATGGAGAGAGCCTTGAGTATGCTCGTGCGGAGGTTGGTACTAATTTGTAGACATTCAAGATATTGCCCTTGACAGGGAACACTGCAAAGTTAGTGTATAAGTTCAACTTTTCCGTAGCTATGAATCAGCTGGCTTCCGGATTTATTGGTGACCTTTATTGGGCAATTCTTCATTTACTCTTGGATTTGATAACTACAAGAAAGATAAATATTATTTTACCTAATCTAACACAAACATACAGTATGATTTAAAAAACTGCATATCAGGTGCAATAAAAACATTTTGATGAAACTGGTGTCATTTAAAATGTTCCTACTTTTTCTAACAGGTGCAACCAACAAATAAGCGAAAAGCTGTTTGATTCGACATTTCAAAAGGGCAATAACACCTGGACAAAAAGGGCAGCGGCTTGCACCCCTCCACCCAAACATAACGGCAACTTCCCATTCTGGCTCCATGGGACTAAATAACAAATGTGAGCTGACGCAGAGAGGTCACGTTGTCTATGGATATTCATGTGAACCAACTTCATGTCAAAGAAGCACATTTAACTTGTAACGATGTAACTACAGCATTAAAATCTTCTGTGCTTCTCTTAACTTAAAATGTCCACATACGTTGAGGTGAAAGCAAACTTAATGCTCAATTTTTAAATTAACGTTTTTTGGGGGCTTAATATAGGTAATGCTCAACTTATGAGCACAACACAAGAAAATGCGTATGCCTACTAATTATTTAAAAGGCTCATTCAACATTCCAGAGCTTTCCATCCAGTTATCTGAAAATATATATTACAAAAAGAGGACTGTAAACTGTGTTGAGAGAAGCACACTTAGTGCGAGCAGCAGTAAGCAAGCAGCAAAGAGCAGCACTCTAATCCTTCAGAATTAATTAATGGAGCAGCAGGATCTTTATAATCGAAGGTAAGTTAACGTGTAGATGCAGACTCGATGTTAGTCATTCTCCGATCTGTGCTCAGGATATCATAATGTGCACTCACACCAGTGTCATAGATTTGGAATCCAAAGTGGATCTTTGTGCAGTGATAATGAATATACAAGATGTGACACGTGAGCACGAGCAAGAGTTGTATGAAATAGGTGAAAGAAAATACACATGTAATTTAGAACCAGTATTTTTCAAAACACATAATAATTTAAAAGAGTTTTGATGTGTCAATATTATCTTGAACAAAAATGTGGTGTTGTGTGTGGCTAGAGAATTAAAATTATTCTGTGATTAAAATTTATATTAAACTAACCCCTGGTTCAGTGAATCAGCTCACTCAGAATAAATTTATTATATAAATATGACTGCACTGTGGTGCATTGGTGGCATTAACTGAAGGACTGAGCAAAATGTGCCAGATAACATCCATTCAATTTATTTATATAACTCATATTCACAATAGGTATCACCTCAAGGTTCTTTATACTGTACCGTAATGATCCTAAATAATAAACCGAAAACCACAGTAATGGGAGGACCAAGTATGAGCTAGCACTTGGCAACAGTGGGAATGAAGAACTCCTTTTTAACAGGAAGAAACATCACATCATAATAATAATTAATGAATAAATGCACAGTGGTGCATAACATACATACACATATTGAAACATCAATTTTCTGCTGCTTATCCAGGTCCAGGCTGTATGGACAGCAATCTAAGCACAGGCACTCAGACCTTCCTCTCCTTAACCACCTCCTCTAGCTCTTCCAAGGATAGACCAAGGCATTCCCAAGCCAGTCAAGAAATAATCTTCCCATAATAATCTTTCCAGCATGTCCTAGTTGTGTCCTGTGTCCTCCTAGAATATACCTGAAATGTCTCGACATGGAGTGGCTGTAGTTCAGAAGGTAGAGCAGACCATCCACTAATGAGAAGGTGGTTCAATCCCTGGCTGCTCCAGTCTGCATGCCCAAGTATCCTTGATACACAAGATACTGAACCCCAAGTTACTCTCTGCAATGGATGTGAATGTATGAAGTGCTTTAACAACTCAAATGGAGTAGGAAAAGTGCTGTATAAGAACATGTCCAGTTATCAGATGTGTCAAAATTAATGGAACAGTTTGTCCATTAACCCAGCCGGGCTTACCCCGAAAGACCCACATAGGCTCACCCACCTCTAGACTCACTACTCTGAGGGGTGGTTGTAGGCGTTTAGTGCCTGGGTCATGAAAGGAGGCCCTGGCTGGCTCCTAACAAAAAAGCATAAAGCAAAACTGATATTTTCACTCTTGATAAAAATGCATGCCTAGATGGAGACATCTGTTCCACTATCAATACTTCAACAGGCTTAACGTCAGTGAGTACAGCAGCAGTTTAGTTTAGTTTAGACATAACAACACTAACTAGAAAGTTTCAAGAATCAATGTGTGCTTTAGTGAAGGTGAGTACAGTGGTAATAATGTAAATGGGCTGTGTGCAAGACAACAATTTACATCCCTCAAGTGAATATTAACTTCTACCAGCAACCTTTAATTAACCAAAGTTTCATTAAAAATGACAACAACCCAAAGGGAAATCACTTCAACAGCATAGTCGGACATTAATATTTAGATTTCACCATTATGGTAATTAACAGTAGTTAATGAGGCATTAGTGGATCTGCCAAATACACCGTCAAAGGGATGGCGTATAGGCTTTGCAGCCTGCAGACCCCAAGACATCACAAGTAAACTACACACAAAAGTGTAGACCTGCATGCGTAATTAATATTTTAAAGTAAAATACTAAAAACTATATATATAGAAGGCCTTGGGAGTTGGGAAATTTTTAAACCAGACGTGTGTGCTTTGTAAACTATAAAAACTCTCATAGGCTGACACAAGGTGGAATAATGCTCAGTAAAATGCTGGGACTACTGGTACCACAGTGCATAAACAATGAAAAGCAACAACACCAGCAGCTATTGATCAGGTATTTCATTACAGAAAGCCAGAAGAGAGGATCCCGACTAAGCTGAAAAGAATTGGTAGCCTCTCTTTTCCACTCCACACTGATTCAAGGGCTTCAGAAATGAATCTCTGTGCTGTTACAGTCATGAACACAGAAAACAAGCTGATGCTTGCGACAGGAGAACTTTACCCTCCAAAACAACATGTCAGCTGTGCTCCAGTGCCCATACAACAATACAATTTAGTATACCAGAGAAAAATATTTTGAGTTATATTTGAAGAATACCAAGATGGCTATCATCCTTTTCGCAATCATGATCCACAGTGGAACTGCACATCTTCCAAATAACATGTATGCCCTTTTTATTACAGTTTCCACAGTTTGTGAAAATGTGATAAAAAGAGTAAAAGGGTCAAAGTTCAGAGCCAGTGTTAAGCAGAAGTTGAATTGTCTGAATAATGTGTGCAAAAGCATGTTCTTAAACAGCTGCAGTACCTAATGAAAGTAAAACAATGGAATGTGTCATCTCTAATGCAGTTTTTATTACTTGCCTAGTTCGTCTCATATGTTCTTATTTATCCAAATACCCTGCAGTTTACTACACACAGTTTTTTTCCATCTGTTTTCCTTTCATCCTCTCTTTGAATTTATTTGCTTAGGTTGTTGGCTCCAAATGATTGCCAACATTACATCTAGATGGTATTCATAAACATTGGTCTACAGCCATCAATCAATACTCTTTCATTTCAGATCTCTTTATTATGCTTTCTGACGACCAGCCATCCTCAATCATCCGATAAATCCACGATCCGTTAGCCATTAGCCATCTATGTATTCCTTAATCTGTATTCAGTTGTTTTAGTTGTTTTGGGTTTGTTTTTTTTGTATCTACACTGCCTAGATTTCTGACTATCAGCCTGTTTTCCAACCTACCAGCTGCTGAATCTTATTTTGCCGTAGACTTCTGTAGATTATACATTTAAAAAACAAACAAAAAAACGCTTAGTAATCACTGGTAGTGACTCCTCTTCAGTGGCCACTTTAACTAGTGACTCTATCACATTTTCTTTTTTATGTACATGTTTCATTAATAAATATCATAAACACAAAATTCAACATTATTCTTGTACAAATAACACTAAAATGAAGCAAAAAGGGAACCTTTAGCAGCTATTGTGCTGTCTTTCAGAAATCAAAGCATTGGTTGGCCCCGAGTTAGCTTGGGCTAATCTAAAATAAATCAGAAAAAACTCTATTGCTGCTCTCTGCTGAATATCTTGGTCCCCTGACCACAAATCTGATATTCACAGCAACAAATGTAGGTGTACTGTGAAACTGTGCACCTTGTTTTGCAGGTAAGCGACTGTGATGTTGAGATTAAAATTTTAGTTATTGGTTAAAAATTCCGGCATTCATGCAGCGTATGGGATGATGGATTAACGGTTCTGCTTTGTATGTGTGCATTATCATCCAAATGCACATGTACTCAATGTCAACATGTATGCTATCACCACATGCTGTACTTAAGAATGTGAGTAATATAGATGTTGCTCAAACTATTGTCTTGGTGTCCAAGAGCCACTGTGTTTGCACCAGGGTGGGGCAGCTCATGAAAGAGGATAGTCAGAAGGTGAATGCCGCCATCTTTTGGAGATAAACTGCACAACAGGTTGTGAGTCTAGTGCCTGTTCTTGTAAATTATGTAATTATAAAGTTATCTCCAAAAGCAGTCTAACTAGCTGGGTGACCTATTATAGTGTCTAAGAATGATTCGGTTTGAATGATCACAGCTTTCAATATAATACACACTGATTTTAGGACGGACACATTATCAAACCTGAGGCAAAGGCTCAGGCGTGTTGACCAGCAGGGTTATGGTTACATGCATACACAGGTCCTGTCTCTTTTACACTGTTTTAACCACATAAAGGTAGTCCTCTTTATTTTAAGAAACTAAAGTAGCATTATTAGGTACTGACATTAAAAGACAAAAAAAAAATCACATGGACACTGTGTATGTAAGCAAACTGGTAATGGAGTTGCTTCTAAATGAAAGTTTTTTTTATCCACACAAATCCTCCTTTCATATGAAATCCTGGTAAATGCTACCATTCATATCAATTAATATACTCTATGTAGAATTTCAACTCATCATCAATGAATGTGAACAAAACAGAAGCCTTTTTAAATGTTATTGACTTTCACTACATGTCCACTCTTACCTGTTTCTTTTTTGTCTTTGCTCCCTTTCCTTCTGTGTATCTCTATCCTCCTCTCTCAGTCTGTGCTGTTATGGGAAATGTAACAGTGAAACAGATTTTACTTATTATTCCAATAACTTAGCATAGGTTTAAATGTGGGTGGTTTATTTATTGTTACTATGAATTTCATACATTGATTGATAGCACAAATATCAAATGTGTATATGTATATGTGTGAAAGTATGTATATGTTTATGTATATGTGTTTATATGTATATATATATTATTATATGTAGGTATGTATGTGTAGGTATGTATGTATATATGTATATATATATATATATGTATATATATGTGTATATGTATATATGTATATGTGCAGGCATGTATAAAAAAAAAATCTTTTTTTTTTCTGGTTTTTGTTTTTGTTTTGTCCGTTTTTTTGGATCAAGTTTTAGCAGTGATCATTGACATGTACAAAATGAAATGACTAACAACACTGCAATAAAGTTTGAGTTATAAAAAAAGAAACAGATTTTACTACAAATAAAAGGCTGAATTTATATCACTTTATAACAATATTCTAACTGAATATGGGATGCTAACATTATATAACATTGTATAACACACAATGAACTTGCCACACTGCTGAAGCATGCAGAGCGTCTGTGTGAATGCAGTGTAACATCATGACATCAAGAAGGCTTCAACCTTTAACCTTGTTTTAACTATAACAGACAAGTTGGGAAATGGGAAAAAAGGGTTAGAAAACAATATCAAAATACATTATTATAATTACTATTACTATAGTTATTTATAGGGGTGCTATGATGAAATTTAAGGGTGTTTGAGCATGGACGGGCCTCGGGGGTGTAGGCCTGTCCAGTAAAGATCACCATGCCCGGACTTCAACTGATACACTTAAATTGTAAGTTGCACTCGTTCATACAATTTGATAATGAAAAGCATGACTTTACTCAGAAATTACCAGAAAAAGGAGAAGGAAATGTGTCAAGGATATAGCCCTCACAAACACCCGCCCATGAGTCAGTTGTGAGTTCACTGACCCACTGCCAGATCAAGTCTCTCCTGCTTTGTATTTGCAATCCAAGAAAGTTAGTTATCTGGTTAGTTCATATGGTCTGCTGCCGACCCTGCTGAGCACCCCAAAAACAGAAGTCCTCCCACACGTTTAGTTTTGAAGTTTAATTATGAGTGGGGCATGGTTCGGTTCAGGTTAGTTAGGGTTGGCGTTCTTCACCAGGAAATGATGCAATATTCTTTAAAGTGAAGAAAACACTGTCCCTCCCACTCACGTACACCTTTAAATAGATTCAAAGTGACTGAATAAAAGTTCAAACTAATGCAATGATGAATTCTTGACCGCAACACCTGGAGGGAAATGTGTCCGTCACAGGGGGATCCAGGTCTAGAGACATGCTCAGGATAATCAAATGACAAACAAATGATAATCAAATAAAACAGGATGCAGGAAGAATGTAAAACGTGACAGACTTCATTATTTAAGTTTAATGTAGCCTATTTGCACAAAAATATATACTATTATAGGTGTTTTGTGCGTAAACAGGTTAGCATTATCTTTATTCCGATGTTTTCCAATACATAGATAGGCGGATGGTGAGAGAGGAGTGGCGCACACCGGAAATGAGCCAACTCTTCCTCCCCCGGCTGCCTGTACTTACATGTATGTTAGTCACAGCCATGGCGCCGAGTGAAGAAGTTGTCAAGAGGCAAACGGATGAGATAATTTATTGGCTGTTTAACGACGAGGACAATGTGAAGTCCCGAATGTCAGAGTGTTATTTGGAGTGTGACTGTCCAGGTCCAAGTCCAGGTTAGTGCTA